>JAZGTI010006756.1:0-22842 GCA_036877585.1 Botia kubotai | reverse complement strand
CAGGAAATATGTAATCCTATTTACTATCGTCTATTTAGACACTGTTTTCATGACTCCAGTGATACAACAAGTCCTATAACCAATTTTCAATGCCTAGATACCTTTTACCCACCCTGTATGTCAGAATGTAGAAGTTATTTTACTGTTCTTAAACACCGGACGAACTAACAATATAAGTAAAGCTGGTTCGTCTTGTGCTGTGTATATCTTTCTGAAGGATTCCTGTGTTACACAAGCAGATGAACCCTGATTACCTCAGTCTGCTCTTAACAGTTTATTTCATTTCATCACAGATTGTTTTATGAATCTGTCACAGTGTAATGTGGCTTTGCAAAGAGGCTGTTATTGAATGATGGGGCAGTTTAAAACTATAATGGGCCCGACAGCAAATCCACAGTCTGTGTGTTAGCAGTCATATTTCTCTTTCATAAGTGAAGGGGGTGCTGCTACAAAAGCACTGCGGCAAAACTTTAATTGTAACTGTATCAGAGAGAGAAGCTCGGAGTTGTTGTAAAAAAGTGAAAACTTTTTAATGCAAAACAATCTTTTTCCATGTTTATGGCACTTTAATGCAATTTTGGTTTTAGCATGTGTACCTACAGCAGGAACCAGCTAGTACTAATAATAGACCTTTATGGCCATCTAAAACCAGCCAAGACTGGTCCTGATGGGCCAAAGCTTCTCTTTTTTCAACAGAGATGACCTCTCTTAAAACCGTAAATATCTTTACAGATTGTAATTACCTGCTCTGCTTCAGACCCGTATCCATCAGAACACATGAATCTGACATGAGCTCCACTGGTATCCACTTACCTCTAGTCTGGGGTTGCCTAGCACTGTGACCACAGTAACTAAGCAACATAAGAATTCACATATTAGACTGCAGTCAAGGTCTTACCTGAGTGGGCACTGTTATGGAAGCTCTAGCGCTGTTGAGAAAAGTACCTCTGTTAACAGAGTTAATCTGTGTGAAGGTTGTGTCAGATTTTAGCTAATAAGCAGCTAATCCTCAGAATCGCTAGATCCTTGATTTCTGATAAAACATGAATTTTAGATTACAGCTTTTGTTTAATGGTTCAATGCTAGTTTAACAATAAAGCTTCACAAAACTAGCCATGTTAAAACCAACATTGTGTGCCCAAAACATAACCTGCCTTGTAATCGTAACTAGCAATAAGATGTTTTTAACTAAACCCACTAAACTGGCTGTCATCTGAACCAGGTTAGCTGGTTAAGGCTATTTTTTTACTTGTCATGACAGGAAAAAACAAGTTAAACAAGCTAGTGAATTGAAACCAGGTGGCACTCGTCGAGGGGCTCAGTGGTGTGCGCTGGTCATTGGGTCAGAACAGCAGGCGCTGTGTAAAATGTGAAGTCAAGGTGGCGAAGTCGCACGACAGTTTCCATTAAATAAGAAATGGTAAGCTAACATTGTGTTGTTGACGTATGAAGAACCGCTACTAATGCGACCGCAGTTTAGCTCTACTCACTGCTAATGTTGTGAGAAACATTGAAGCAGACAGACAGACACAAACACAGCACTATTACAACAGAAATCACCTGTTATATCTGTTATTTAGTAATGTAATTTCTAGATCTGTATGTGTGTTTGTATTTGCATGCGGGTGTATTCATTTAACATAACCTGACAAATTAATTAGAAGCTAATCTTAGATGAAATATTTCTAACACGCATGCAGCCCAGCTCATTGGTTGGCATTCTATATGACTGACTGGATCTTGCGTAATTAAGCTTTATGTCCCAGCAAAAGTGTGCGTGTGTGTTTTGTTGAGTGCGGCTGATGTGTGCGAGACAGGATTTTCTCACCGGCCTAAAAATACCCACAGGTGACCTGGGAGAAATCCAATCCCCACATCCAATTGTGGCAGACGATGCTGCTCTTAACTACTTCAAAAGGTAGAGTGATGAGATTTCAAGCGATCGATACCACACCGGGGACCGCACCACATCGCCTGGCCCCGGAGTGTCCGCCTGTTTGCCTCTCATCTGTAAGCTGTGTTAGCGCTCGAAAATACTCCACGTGTCCGAACCTTTGCTTGTAAGTAGACTAACCTTGGGACCCTCTCTTTAGGGACATTGTCAGCCATTAGCTCTCACAAACCGTCTGCCTGTGTCCCTCAGTCTCTCAATTTACATCCGACAGTAAACAGATATTTTGTCATCCTTCATCTTGATTCTTGTTGCTTACCGACATGTTTATTTTTGCATATTTTATTTGAACAAACAGTAATTAAAAGAAACTAAATAAAACCTAAAAAGCTTATTTAAAGATAAACTTATTTATCTAGATAAACTTCCTAGATAAACAATCTAGTTAAGATGCTAAAATGCTAAATTGTGAAACAGAAGTTCTGGTTCTGGTTCCAGCTGTGCTAAAAATACACAATAAAAATACAAGTTTTAATATAACACCTGTTCACCTAGCAACTGTCACTTACAGAGACTACCTGTTAATCTTAGACAGATGTCAGAGGCTTTATTTTTAGCTTAAGCAAGATATTTAACAAAAGTACCAAATAGATGAAAGTTAAACTTATCAAAACAAATCACTGCTTTCGTTGTTTACATGGTACTTCACAATCTATTTCTGTGATTAAAAAGAAATAGATTTATATTACATAATAGTGACCTATTTCTTTCACAACTAGGTCACTTTCACTTAATCAGCAAATCATAAAATGTCATTTTTAATTTAAATTTTGAATCTTTTTTTATAGTTTAACAATTATTTTTATTATGCACATCATAAATAAATTAAATGCAATATTGAATTATTTTCTTCATGTCCAAGCACCTACACCTTTTAAACAACTGACAAACATTTTTGTCGCTTGGTTTCTGTTTTTGTTGTACTGTAACTCTCTCCACCAATAATTTCATTAGTCCAAAATCCCTCTTCACATAGCTGAATATTCAACATAATGTTCTGATGGGCTGTGGGTTTTAATATGTTCTGATGGGCTGTGGGTTTTAATAAGTTCTGATGGGCTGTGGGTTTTAATATGTTCTGATGGGCTGTGAGTTTGTCACTTTGGGCAGCATTTTGAGGGGTCAGAAAAATTGACTTTGTAAATGTGTTTTTGTGTTTAGTTGAGGTGTGTTTAGTTGACACACACACACACACGCACACACACAGCTATGCAGGTTGTTTTGTGGTTACTGATGCAGTTTTGCTCTGAAACTGTCAGTCAGACTGTGGGCGCTGGCTGTAGGTATGTTAATGCTTGGACTGGTTCATTTTTTTTTACGTGCTAATGTGGTGAGCTGCCATCAAAGTGATTCCACCCTGTGCCATGTCCTAAGCTATCAGGGAATGTTCTTATAACCTTGGCTAACATGCTCTAAAAACTTTTCTCCCAACATTACCAAAACTGTTCTAGCTGTAACGCCAGTAGAACGTATTTAATATTATATATATCATATATATAATTTTACAAAGATTACGAAATAAAAAAGTTTGAATAAGATTCTTAGAAGTGATAATGGTAATTCAATGTTTTAAAAAATGGACGTTCTGAATGTTTCTAGAACATTCAAAATAACATTTCTTGCATTTTTGTTACTTAATGAAAGCGTTAAGGAAATGTTTTTACAACCTAAAATTGTTAGCTTGGTCTGCACTAAATTTAGTTTCAAATTGAAACCAACCTTCAGTAATGCTTCGGGGGTTAATACCCAACCAGGAGGCTGTTTTTGAATTTTGTTTCAAGACTTGACTGTAATTTATTTTAAAAACATTCAATAAATTACACCTTTAGTAAGAAATTGGGCCTAAAACTGTTACTTTGTTAATTAATGTCCATCTGAGAAATGAAGTTTGATCACAGTGATGCTGTACATGCATATTTCAGGTAAAACAGCCTTTATGTCCCAGTAGATCTATCAGACCTACAACGCTGATTTGCTTTTATGTGGAGTCATTTAACTGTATTAAATGGAGCATAATTTGTGTGTCTGCTTTTATACGATCTTTGCTCAGTTTTAATGAAGTCGTAACCCCATCGGGAAAAAAGCAGGCAGTTAAAGGAAACAATCAAAGTTTTAGTGTTAGTGAAGTATCTTAGGATTAAAGTGGGTGTGCATTTGTATGTAGCTTTTCTGCTCATTTTGGGAAGTGTACCTGAACTGAATTGACAAATATGTTTTTTGTGTTGTCATAAGTATTCAGGATCCAGATTCATAGCATCGCTAATGATGACAAACACCACGGCTGCGAGAAAATTGGCTTGGAGTCCAGAACTCAATAAGAATACTCAACAGACTTGCATTGAGGGTTTAGAAAGGTAGGCAGTCAAAACAAATGCCTCATGGCTGGCTTAGGTAAAATGAATTTATGTTACATAATAGCCTCTATTTGTCCATTTCAGTTTAGAATATACAAGCACAACTATTACCAAAGCACAGAGGTGTTGTAAGTGGGCGGTAAGGGTGACTGAATACATAAGGCCCTGGCATGTGAATGGCCCTCGAAGATCTTACAATTATAATTATTATTTTACAATTGTGCACCTATATTCTACGTCACCGCTCTGTGTTCGTTTGACAAGTTTCAGCACACATTTGTGTAGACATCACCCACGAGTGCCACATGCACACAATTTTTTGGCTGTGAGTAAAAGTGGACTCGGAGAAGACGAGCAGCCTATTTAACGTGGTGACTTTTTGAGTCACATTGCTGCCCCGTGTACAATGTTTAAGCCAGGGGTGTCCAAGCCTGCTCCTGGAGGGCCGGTGTACTGCAGGGTTTAACTCCTTATCAAACACACCTGAACCAGCTAATCAGGGTGTTACTAAGCAGATTAAAAACGTCCAGGCCGGTGGGTTGAGGCAAGTTGGAGCTAAACTCTGGTTTAAACTAAACTAAACTAAAACCAGCATAACTGCAACAACTCCTCACAAATGTCTTTAAGAAAGAAAAAACTTTTTTGAGCATAAATATTCGAGCGAGGCAACCTAATATGCCGATGTTATGTTGTGTAAATAGATATTTGCCGCACGGTCGCCCGCAAACATGAAAATGTGGGACAAATCTTTAGAGATAAAAAATAAATATGGAAAACAATATAAAAAACATTGTTAGTACATTGCAGATACAGACCGATGTTGTCTTGCATCAAAATAATATGAACTTTAATATGAAGGCATGATGATAATAAACTGCCAGAAATATATGCGAATCAAGAAAGATTAAATGCATTAAACGCTCTGTTCCAGAAACAGTCACAGGGAGTGAAGCAGCAGCTTATTGCAAGATCCTCCATTTAATGTTGCTAAGAATGTAAGTGAAGGTAAAGTTCAGAGAGCAGTAAGACAAATGCAAATTGTTAATTAATCCAACACCTTTGTAACAATATTTTAAATGGCATTTGGCATCAATAATTTGGCAGTGGTTACTCAGTGAGTACTATTTGTATAGTTGTACACTATTATTTGGAGTATGATAAATAGTGTGGAAAGGGGACATTGCACAGTGCCCGAGATTGTGTGCTACACCCTTGCCCAAAGCATAACAATACTAAACGTTGTGCTAAAGTTTTGAATGTTAAAAAATGTTCTACTAAAGTTACTCCAATAATTATTTTAATAACTTTGAAATAACTTTTAGAGAACATTGGCCAACGTTTTGTGAATGTTTCCTGTTAGATGGGTATGCTGGTCTAAGCTGGATACTTTCAGCAGGTGTAAAATCTGACAGTGCAAAGCCCTTAAGCAATTCCTACTATTGGCATTTCGGACTATCAAATTACCCAAAGCCGGTCCTCAATGAAGCCAAATCAGGAGAGAGACAGAGTGCAGGAGAAAAGTCAAATTTGCAGGTAAGAGTAGGAAAAAAAGACATTTTAATATGGAGCTCATTTGAATTCCCAGTTTCTTATATTGGTAACATACTCTTTTATGCTTATTTAAATAAACATCTGCTCCATGGCCTCCATTCCTCCTCCTTCCACTGTGCTTGCGGCCCGTGGGCCCTTGAAGGAGGTTCATCTGTGATTCTCCAGTGAGATAGATGATTGGATGGCAGTACGGTTTCTCGTGACTCATTCTTGTTTGTGTATATTTGTATACTTGCAAAGGATTGTACATATATATGTGTTGTGAACGAAATCTCATGAGCTTGCTGACCTGCTTGCACGTACAGTACTATAATAATTTGTGTAATGATGTCAAAGCATGAAAATGTTATGATACTAATGTCTTGTTTTGTTGAAAATAGGTGGTTTATTATCAGACTTTAATCTAAAACTGCTTATTTACTTTATGTAAACGCACACAGAGTGTTTTGGTGTTATCTTCCCGTGCTTTGCTCAAGGACAGTAAAGTTTCTCCAGAAAAGAGCGCAGTGAGTGAGTGAGAAGATGCTTTGCATTTTATATGCAGAGGGAGAAAAGTCGTAATTTGTTTTTGATTTGATCTGAGCAATAGATCTCCACAGAGAATCTTCTTAGCCTTGTCCAGACGGCATATACTTTATGAAATAAACGACTTCAAATACAAAACACTCAGGCGTTGTTATTTTTCATTATTTGTTTACACCAAAGCTGCAGCGCACGATCCATCACACCCAAAACATCCAGCAGATCGGGCCGCGATCAATGGCGCTGTCCGATATTCTTTTCCAGAATAGCTCAATCTCTCACGCGCACACCAGTAAAATAATTTCCTTGTGACTTTTTTTTGTAAAGAGCCTGTTCGAGTCGGAGACTATAGCTTACGCACCTCGGCCTCTAGCTGTTCCCTGATCCTATTGTGCTGGGAAGCTGGAGGACTTTTATAGGCAAGAGTAATCCAAACTTCACTCCAGGGATACCCTGTAATTTTCTTCCCTCCTGTGGTGATATAAGGGCCACAGGGTGTGTGATCTAATCTAAGTGCTTATGGAGGCGAAAGTAGGTAGAGGGAAAGTTAGCAAGGTGCAAATGATGCTTTGACCTATTTTCCCTCCCCTTTATAACCCCACTACGGTTTGCTTTGTACATCTTGTTCTTTTTTAATTTCTTTCTCTGTCTGTATATTCCCCACAGCTATAATCAGAAGAATTGACCAGCCATACTGATTATTTTTTATAAACCTCTTTAAATGCAGGTGAAGTCCAGTTTCCTATTGTTCCCTGCAATATATGTGTTGTTCATTTTTAAAATTAAGGGTTCTGAGCTATTGGACTGTCGTCTTTTTTATGTTGTTACCATGTGACTTGAAGTTTTGATTTGTTTTTCTGTTCCTGTGTCATTATAAAGCTCCCGGTGCAAATTACAAACCACAAATCGAATCATATGAGAACCTGCAGAAGGTATGAAAGGTCTTTTGTGCTGTGATATTGAACCTTTTCATCCAGCGCTTGTGTTTGAAGTCTTCTTTTCATCCCACTGCTGTTCTTTGGCTGAAAGACCTCGTGATTGCTCACCATTTGCCTGTTGGTTACCGCTGGACCAACTTTAGTTTCAGAGGTCGTCATGTCAAAAGGCAAATAATAATAAGTGTGTGTAAAGTCCACACAGCCTCATATCCCAGTATAACTCGGACTGTAAGTAAAAAGGTGGTCACAGGTGGCCAGTCCATCATAGAATATGCAGTTTTAGTTGTGTGCCTCTAGTGGCACCAAACGGAGTTGCAAGCCCGATACATTTAAAAACAGTCTAGAAATGTATGACATTAAACCTTAAAATACACTAATTCTTTTTCTAAACTTTATAATACACAAATTTTCTGATGCATCATATCTGGTGCATCAGGATTTTGAATTTTCTTCCTTCATTTTAAATTTCCCAGTTTAGCCATTTTCGTCTGTTCTTTATTTTCTCCTCTTTATTTTCTGCCTCATTAATTGAGCTATTTTATTCAACACAGAGAGGTAATGACACTTTTACCTGCAGTAATGAATCATTTCAACAATTATTCATAAACTTAAGCTAAAACAATCTGAAATAGCAATAAGTAAAACTCTTGTTGGGTTACTTACAAAAAGCAAAGTGTTTGAAAGTGTCCATGTTTACACTATTCAGGAAAATGAAAGACAGGGTAGGCAATTTTGGAAAGGCTAGCAAAAGCAGTCTAGCTTTGACACATAAGATTCCACCTTCCCTTTATATATATTCCTGTCAAACTATATACACATATATAAGGTTGGACATCCTATCATTACATTCAGGCCGAATACAATGATTGGACAGAAAATGGTTCTGTGCTTTCCACAGGAGATATATATTTATATAAACATATTTAGGCCACTACTTTGTGACTGCTATCAGGATGTAAAGAGACTTTCAACCAACGTAGCTAAAAATGTTTCTCGAGAAAATAGCCCACTCTGTCTTTAATTGACATTTAAATGACTTACAGTTGTGTTTACATTATAATTTGGAGTAGAAGAAAGTGTTTTAACATTGATAAAATTACAGACTTTTAAACTTTTTTGGGACTCTTGATTTTCATTTATTCATTATTCAGAGATGTGTGGACTGGTATGGGACAGTGGCGTAAACTCAGTGCCAGTAACCAGTTACCAGCTACCAGTTATTGGCTTGAAGCCAGTATAAAGTGATCTATGAGCTGTCACTGGTGTACTGTAAGGCACCTATTGTTCGGAATTGTCCCCTTAATAAATGTACTGGAAGCTGATTTATATAAACGTGTTCGCTGAATGACGTTATACTCTTCATATAGAGATTAAGTATGTGAGACTCACCAAGGCTTTATAAAGAGTTTATTCCCAACAACTTTCCACTGTTTCCACAGTCTCATAATCTTGTGTCCGGATGAGGAATTGCCAAAATTACAGTAAATTACAGGAATTGCCAGTTACAGTAGAGTAATGAAGCGTAAGGTTGGAGGCGTCATGTTTGCGTGTTTCTCTGCAGCATGGACTGGAGAACCCTCAAGGACAGAATGACAAATGGATGGAGCTAAGTATCTAAAATAATGTAGAAAAACCGTAGAAAGATGACTCAATTACCAACAGAACACACAGCAGAAACTAGATCTGCGTATCTTTCAACTTAAATGTCCTGTATTGATCTGTCAAAGACCAGAACCCAACACAACTTGTTATAGTCTGATTAGTTCTAGCAAGAGTGTGTAGAACTCTGTAGAGTAGAACTCAGTGTGTGTAGAACTCAGTGTTACAATGATACTAATGTTTATCATTGATTTGGTTCCTTTGGTTCCCATCTTTTAAAAGTTAAAAGAGTGGAACATGACCCAGAAACATTTTGTGTGGCTCCGTCATCCACTCTTTCCAAACTACTGTTCTTTTTTAACCTTAAGTAAATACTCATTTAGAGACAGTTCCTCTGAGGATTATTTAGAGCAACATGAGGTTTCGTGCCCTGATCAAAGCATAATGGGGTGCTGTTAATGGTGATTAAACCAGCAAACTTCCAGTTATCAATCCTGTGTTTTAACCATCACACCATCTTCAAAATCTCTCAGTAGGAAAGACAACTCTCAATCTATACATCTTAAACCTGACCGCCAAATTATGTAGTCAACCTGCAAACTGATGTTTGTTTAATAGATACTGTTTAATATGATTTTCTCTTATCATGTACACAGTTGAAGCATTAACCATTCATTCTGCGTTTAAACAGCTTTGATGTTCCAGCATTTCGTGCTGAAATTATGAAATATTATGTTGACATCCAGTGTAATATCTGCTCTAACCTTGTTCTTCTGTTCTGTTTCCCACAGGAAACCGGAACTGGCTGCAGCAGGTTATCCGAGGCAGGAAAGAGGAAGATAAACTGATGGGTGAGATACTTGCACAGCATTGATACCTGGCACAGGATGAGAAGGCTGCATTTAGCCAACAGTGAGAGATCTCCAGACTGGATTAGTGTTGGTCTAAGAGGCATACAAAGTCAAACCATTACCCAGCGATCGGCACTGGAATGGGGCTGAGGATAACATCACGGTACACGGGGGAAGAGAGGGTTAGTCTTTGCCCTTACTCTTCTTCCACGTCTTTTGGCCACTGATAAACCCTGTCTGATGAGGGATTGGGCTTTGAGCTTACTGTAAGCTAAACACATTGATACAGACATACACACTCACATACGCTGTATGTGGATTCCATTGGTGTACAGGACAGTCATGCTGTGGAGTTTGATCTGTGTGGGACCCTCACACAGATGAGTGTGAATGACATTGATTAAGTTATCTAGTACGTTCTAGAACATCGATGAGCTGATGACAAGTAACATAATAGAACAGCTTTTCTCTAGAAGGCCACAAATGAGTGATTGATTTATCCTCTCTATCAGCCCCAATGTGTGTAGCGCAACAAATTAGTGGTCATGTGATCCTCGTCAGGGCATTTAAAAGTATCCCTGCCATTTATTTTTTCAGTGGGAATGCTATAGTCACACATCTTTGCCTCTCTATCGCCATCTCCGTTTGAAACATAACATTGCAGGTTGTAACTTATTTAGGTACTTGGTTGAAGTCAAATGAATCTGGAGTGTTAGAATGTGACAAATGCTGGGCAGGAAGTGAACGGCAGGTGATACTGTGGTGGATTGAACTGACCTTTGGCTTTTAGTCTGATTGGACACAGCTGGTATTCATAGAATCCAGAGAGAAAGACAGAGAGAGACTTTAGACAGCAGTCATGATACTGCACCTCTCTGGCACACCCATTTATTGGCTACAATCATGATGACATCTGTACCATATGGCACCATATAAAGATGGATGACCATTTACATTCATACACACATACTCACCAAATGCCAAAAGGGCCGTTCATGTTGCTTTGCCAGTAAGCTGGCTCCATTTCTTGGAATACCACATCGTTCTCTTCCTGTCTCTCTCTCTCTCTCTCTCTCTCTCACTCACACACACACACACACACACAAACACACATTTTCATACATACACATGCATACAGATTTATATCACTTATGGGTGTTACAATATACCGGCATTGTCAATAACATTGACAAACCAGTATCTAGATGACACTCTATTTAACATTTTGCCTTAACTCCAGCAATGGTTACAAACTCTCTCTCTGCCTCCCTAGACTTGTATTTTGAGTGTTTCATTGGCCCGAAAAGAGTAAACACAAAAGAAATGAAATTAAAGATTAATTTGAGTGATAGAATTATTTTTGAAAATTTAAACAGGTGTTGCGATAACGTTATCAAACCCTTTTGGCCATGATGATCGTTTTGTGATTCTCTCGTTTTGTGACAAAAACATTGAATGAACATCAACTGTTTTCATACCAGGCTAATGATATTTTGTCTCCTAACCCTCACACAAACCTGATGAATTTATTTTAAGCAAAACATGATTTGCAAGCGAGGGGCTCCTGAAATGCTCCCACAGTCCTTGATACACACACACTTATGACAGCTTGACAGCCACACACACACACACACATTCGTCTCTTGTCAAGGTCAGTGATGCGGCAGCTGATTGGTTAGAAAGATAAGCAGTGTTTGTTTTAACACCAGTGTACAAGAGGAAACAGGCCTATGAGCTTTAATTAACAGCTTCTCAATAATCGTAATTGCTGTCAAGTAGATTAATCAGTACTTAGGAATTCCTCTTCATTTTATTTATCATCTCTGGCACAATGGAGTTCTTCAGATGTGGTGAGTTATAGTGTAGCCGGATGTCTTCCTCACCTTGAGTTTCAATTTTGATAATGAAGCACCTGCTCGCTCATAATTCAAATTATAGATTGGTCATGCATTCATTAGGAAAGCGCTTCATGTGCCCTTTATTTTATTGTTTATAAGCCTTTAGGCAGGAAACCATGTAAACATGAAATGAAACATGAATTTACACTGAAAAAATTAAAACAATGCAAACAACCCAGCGTAAGAACGTTTCCCTAGTTTATTTAAACAATTTTAAATTCTGTTAACATTTCTCTTTACATTTAAATAATGTTTTTAAATTCTAAACATTACTGAAACATCCCACTAACAACTTAAGAATAAAGTTTTGATATTTAAGAAAAAAGTAGTCATATTTGATATATAACTTTAATAAACATTCTACTATGTTACTGCAAGAATTTTGAGATAACTTTTGGAGAATGTTAACCAACGTTATGAGAACATTCCCTGTTAGCTGGGTTAGGGTAACTATTATTTTAATATCTTAAATGTGTGCGTCACAAATGCTGAAATAGAATACTGGTGTATTGCTTACTACACAGGTGTACTGCGTAGTACAGAATTGAATACTGAAATTACATGTGATACACTTCATATGAAGCCAAGATGACCATGCTGAACCGCATTGTATCACATGACGCATAATGTTATTATGTGCATGTTTAATTATGCGAGTGGCATACATATTTATTGTCTAGTCTCATTGTGGGACAACTGTACAGTATCAGTGCAGTATATTCTCTTATAGTTAGTTTGGCTCCTACATGGTACCGTTAGCCCCTGCTGGTGGATGCCTGAATTACACTATTATAGGAAGAAAAACATGCTTCTCTGCATGGATGGTCAAACACTGCTGTATTCTGACAAAATAAATCGAACTCTAAGTATCATGTAAATCGCAATGAGAGAAAGACAGAGAGAGAGAGAGAGAGAGAGAGAGAGAAAGAGAAACCCACACTTTTTAATGTATTTGCTAAAATACATTGGCTGTCTTACCCAAGACCCATTTTTTTCTGTTGTCAGGTGAGGCGAAGTGCTGAGCAGAGGAAACATTCTCGCTCATTCCTCTGAGAGGGTGTCAGTGAGATCGAGAGAAGACGTCCGTCCATGATAAATTAAAAGATCTTGTGATTTCACAGTATGCAAGTACAGTCATGGTTTAATATGAGTGTCATGCCGGGCAGCTGCAACAGATAAATACATGACAGACACATATTGTTAGAGTTGAGCACTTATTATCTAAGGATTTTGCTAGAATAACAAGTATGTTTATCAGAAAATTACCACATCAAAAATCTTGGTCTTTATTTGCAGTGATAACTACCAGCCAGCATTCCTACATTTACTCTAATGTAGCTTAGATAAGATTCACATTGGATTTAAAAGGGTCATATCACAGAAAACAGTATTGTGGTGCTTGTAAATCATCACAAATGATGTAATTAACCCTTATCAATGTTCCTGTTACTACATCCGACAAACGTTAGCAACAGTATAAAAATTAATGAAGCATTTCTGGGTAAATGACGTGTTGATTTCAGACAAAAATGTCAGGCATGAATGTCTGTAATGTGCACTCGAACGATATATTCAGGATGCGAAAGTGACACAAAATTAAATGAAATAAAAACTGAAGCCTACCAGCTCTTCTTCCAGGTATATTACCCAGCCTGTCTGGCACCTGTTGTCTGTTTTGCAAGCTCCATACAAACACCTTCAAAGCTTTTTTTACCCTCAAGTCCACCAGCGTTAATCTGCTTAACTGTACAGTTTGTTTGTTCAGAGTTATGATTGGTCAGATTGCCTGTCAATCAAATTCCAGACAACTCCAGGGTCAATTATGTTGGTTTCCGTGCACTACTACCTAAACTACTTAAACTACCATATTTTTATATATTTCAAAATTTGCATCCTGGATTTGTGTGTTTCATGCTTGGGGTCAGGAAGAGGGTGGAAAATGTTCACGCAAACAAGCACTTTATTTTCTTCAAAAGTGTGGAATCTTTCAAAAGTGTGGAAAAAATGTAAATCTCTAACGCACTTAGATGTTTTCAGGTTAACCCGTCAGGTCTATTGGCTCCATAACAAACAAACCACAAAGATTTTCACCTCTCGTATCAAATTGCATCAGTCACGAGCCTTCCTGAGGGCACAAAACACCCGCGCGTCTCTCCGCGCTGCATTTCCATCATATCATTCAAAAACAAACACACCTTACTTTCTCGCTGAGTCTTACCGAATTCTGACAGAGGGCTATGACCTTCTATCTGCGCGATGAGTCGCGCGAAGGCTGACTGATGAATCTGAAGTGGCGCTGTGAGTCTGTGTGTGTGTCTGTATGACAGAGGAGGTCAAGCTCCAGAGAAAAGGTGTGTGAGGATAAACAGGAGGAACACAGGGCAGGTGCGACTGTCGCGAGTGACACAACTGCCACCACAGGGATCTGCCTCAGACGCTTTTAGTGTTGTTGACTTGTTATATTTATTTGCCCTCGGGCGGCAAGCGCACACTTTCAGAACATGCCGGAAGGGAGATGTTAAGAGAAAGGACAGACATTTAACCAACTGGAAATAGTACTTTTTTGCTTGCTAATGCAGTTTAAAGCTGCAAAAACTGGAAAGTAGAAAGTGAAATTTCATAAGTTTTTTGTTATTTTTTTCCTGTGCGCGCGGCTGTTGTTTTGGTACATTTTGTGTTTTTATAGCTTTATAATGCTTTCTGTCTGATGTTTTGTTAGTTATGAGGTAAAATGAGCTCGGAAAATGTACATCTCTCTTATTGTTGCATCATGTATCTGTCTGAGGAATTGTGAAAGAGGAAAAGTTTGTTTCAGAAACAAAAAGAAAATGAAAGAACTAGAAGCTAGAAAGACTGGAGAGCACAGGCTAGTGCTAATTTGTGGCATTTTGTGGGGACATTAAACATTCATAGACCCCCTAACTCACTCACTCACTCACTCACTCACTCTCTCTCTCTCTCTGTGTGCTTACTTCTCAGGGTGTTGGAGTTTGTGCATGTCCTGCTGTGCTGTTGAGAGAATGGAGAGAGCAGGAAAAGAAGAGAGACACTAGACGAAAACAGCAGAACAGAACAGCCTTGTGCAGGGCCGGAGTGGGACCCATTTTCAGCCCCTGGAATCCAATAGCCAAGACCAGCCCATACTATCTGAAGAAATGCCTATCTGTCAATTTGTACAATTTACTCATTGCCAGGAGTTTGATTGACAGGTGATCTGACCAACCATAACACCAATTTGTTAATAAGTAGATTAACGTCAGTGGACCTGATGGAAACAAATAAGGGTTAAAGAGTATGTATGGGCTCGTATGGGATGCTGGTACTGCCTGGGTAGGTTATAGCATCAATTTTTATTTTGTTTATTTTGAGTCACTTTCACATTAAGAATATATCACATGTATGTTATCACACATACCTGATGGCCACTCCAGGCCTGGCCTCTCGTATGAGTTCTCTGGATCAGGTGTGTTGTATAAGTCCACAGGATGTAGGAAAGTCTACAGGCCCTGCAGGAACACAATTTAATGGCCTTGCCATACAAAATGCACTTTTTCATACATCTCAAATATCACACTCGTAATCCTGCGGTTGTACAATGAATTCTGATATTCAATACAACTGTTATAAAATGGATAGTTCTACTTCAAGATGCTGAATTTTCTTTTACGTTACATCTACATACTTGCATTGGCAGATGTTTTCATCCCTATTGGCTTACAGTGCTTTTAATCAGTATGTGTGGGAGTTGTTTTTGAGTTACCCAGCTAACAATTTTAGGTCACAAGAACGTGTTTGTAACGTTTCCATTAGGTCATAGGAACGAGGTCAGTTAGTTTATTTAAATCTGTAAATCGTTGGAGGAATTGTGTTTAAATTGTGTTTGTGTAATGCTGTTAAACTGTTGCGCAGAAATGCTAAGGAGCTCTTTTAAGTTTATGTTGTGTAAAAATATCAAGTCATCACTCTTAACTTTCACATTTGTGCCAGTCTTTGCCACAGAAGATGATTTTATGTGTATATATTTGTTAGTTTATTGTTTTTTTTGAGGTAGAGATTAAACAGCAGATTGACAATGTCATACAGCTGTTGGTCAGCTTAGAGGTTGCGCTGTATCTTCTGACAGAGCTGGTAATGGATACCAGGAGTGAGCACCAATCATATCCTCTCCTTCCAGATGTGAAAACAACAATGATGGACGCATGTTTTGAATCTGTCAATCAGAATCCAAGGTACCATCTGTTCATCAAATTACCTGCTTCTGTGTGCGTGTCTTTGTGTAACAGGAGAGAGACAGGCTGACAGAAAATACTTCGACAAATACCCCAATGAACCTGCCGTCTCATACAGAAAACAAGCATTTTTTTTTTGGCATATTTTTATTTTTTTAATTGCAATATTCTGATATTTTTAAGAGCATAATAAACATTCTTCAAACGTTCTCCTTTTGTTCTCCATTGGAGAAAGTCACACAGGTGTAAGACAATATAAAGTTAGTTAATTAGACAATATTCGTTTTTGTGTGAACTATCCTCTTAAGTGAAGGTCATTTTGTCATTGTGTGAACGTGCGCAAAGTGTGTGAACCCAAAGAAGTCAGGTGGGGATTTGTATGAAAGCATAAAGATGTTTCTAAGAAAAGATTAGAATTAAAAGTCGTGACAAAGCAGAAGGTGTGAGCCATGATTTAAAGAGCTTCACACTTTTCTACTAAGTCTGGACATGTATGTGCCATGTATGTGTGATCTCTGACTGTATAAAGTTGAGGAAAATAAGACTCATTAATGGGAAGTTTGTTTCAGATGTGCTTAGAGGTTATTAATCTTAAAATCAGTCAGTCTTTACCAGACTCTGACTTGTCTTTTGTGTTTGACGTTTGTGTGTGTATATGTATGTGTGAGTGAGTATTTGTGTATATATATTTGTGTGTGTGTGTATGTTAAAATCAGCAGGTCGCACACAGTTAATCTTGCTACTAATATTTTAACACAGTTTTGGCCGCTGTAGAGTGTAGACTGTTGAGTGAAATTTTGGCTGCTGGAAGATCTTAACACCTGTGAGCTCTTCTCCCATATACACTATATCTTTGTGTCTGTTTTTAGCTTTTTTCCTACCTGCCCTCTGTGCGATCAATGTGAACAGAAAATGTCACCCTGCTCTGTATGCCACTGCTGTGTTTGATTCATTTCATTTCTCTTTACCTAACTCCAATCCTAATTATAAAAAGCTGTCATCACATATTGAAGCTTTATTGAGGCCCATTCACAAGACTTATTAAGGTTCCTCATTGTATTAAATGACAGTGTATTACAGTGTAACACCAGTGCAGCATTGTGCGCAGTTATGTAGGGTCATGTGACATAGCATGTGACATTTAAATGTTTCAGGTTATATCGTTTTTGAAGATTAATATTTTGACAGCTGTGAATTTAAACACGTGTAAATAAACAAGCTTTTTTGTACTTTTTTGCGCTTTTTTGAGTTTTACAGACTAGTTTGCCTTGAGTTTATACTATAAATGTTGTGTTCCTTGTCTGAATTTTGATTCGAGTCTTGTTATAATAGCCATAATACATTGCGCATATAAACACTGTGCATTTGATGGTAAGGTCTTTAAATTTATGATACCTAATATAAAATCATATAAATAATTTTAAAAGTTGAGTGAACTTTTGGAGTGAATTCATATTAAAATAAAATTATACACACAGGATTCTACTTACAAAAAATCATTATAATTCTTCACTTTATGGGTCTAATTACAAGCATGAGAACATTATTATTTGATTTCGAGCATTTGACAATTTGCAAGTGGGTTTAATATTTATTGGTACACATTATAATTTTATTCTTTGAAGCTAGTTTGTTCCAGTCTAGTGTTTTAATTGTAGGAATTGATGTCCCAGGATAAAACACACTTTTTCAGCATTTTTCAGCAGTGTAATGATGCAAAACACTGAAGTCTCGCCCTCTGCATACTCTACACCCAGAACCATGTAGAAGCAGGTTTGGTTTATTTTCTCTCAAGAAATACAACACACTCGCCGATGTGTTTGTTTCTTCGATGTCCTTAGATTTTTAAAGCAGATGGGGTCACAAACAGGTGAAAAGTGTATTTTCATTTTTGTAGGGCCTGCAGGCTTTGTGGTGATGTTACGAGGTTTCCTGCTTTCATGTGGATATGAAGCCCTTGTTATTTTGCGATTCTTTGATGTGAACTGAAACAATGTTCTTCATCATAGGATGAGTCATACTGGTCTAGAATCGATTCAACTGCACCTGGATAAAGAGCAACATTAAACCCAATTTTTATTCATTTTCTCACAGTTGCGCCTTTGTTTCACTATCATGAGGAAGTAATTGTGTTTCTCTGTCTGTCTGTGTGTGTGTGTGTGTGTGTGTTTCAAAGACTCAGACATTGTGGAAATATGTTTTAAAGGTTATTCTGCGCACTTACTGCAGCATTAAAAATTTACAATTATCTCTTCAGTCACCTGGCCAAATTTGACCTGAGAAATTCTTTTGAACCAACAAAGAAATTTTTATAATGCACTTTAATGTGAGCACATCAATGCACCACTGTTGAGTTTCTGTTGAGTTTTTAAAGTTTCACTCTTTAAAAAAAATGGGAAAAAAAACATCATGATGTTCCAAACTATATGACCTTCTTCATGGAACATCTTTATGCAGATTCATTCCTGTATAATTAAAGCATTAGCAGGTCCCATAATCACTATATGCTTTCGTTATATGGAAGAGAGCAGCATTTACATTCTGAAACATCCCATTGAGTGTTTTACAGAAGACAGCAAGTCATCTTGTTTTCAACAACATGAGGGAATAAATGATTAATGACCGAATTTTCCTTTTTGGTGAACGATGCCTTTAAAAGACATTGAAAGGATGTTAAACTACAGAACAGGGTCAAATTTTGTCAGGGCACAATAGAAGGGTTATTTATATGACCTGTTCTCCTACAGCAACCTGGGATTAACCTAATTAACCTTGCTCTCTAACTCTAGTAGGTCAATCCTTCTGTGCTACCAGCCCACATCTGTAACAACTAGGCAGCTGTCAACCCTGAACCTCAGGCAGTGTAGCCATCCACTGGAGATGAATGTATTTTAAACGAATGAGTCAAAAATGCACTTGAGAGCATGTGAGGTTTTTCTTTTGGTTTTATCCCTTATGGCGCTGTGACTGGTTTCCAAGGCCCGAAGGCAACTGGCTCACCAGAGTCTCCATTACTTATCTGGTGACAGAACGAAAGAACAAGTTCTTCCCTCCAAACTTTGAGCGGTGAATAAAGATGTCAAGCGGTGCTCTGTGCTCTCTGGGTCAAAGTTTGTTACCGCAGGGATATGATTTTGCCATCTGTTGTTTACTTGCCCAGGTAGCTGGTTTAAAGCCTACTGCTTTCTGCCTGTTTGCCCGCAAGAAAGCAAAGCCAGGCAGACTTTTTCAAAACCATGTGGGCTCAGATTCTTTATAGTTTTCCCCTGACTCTGGTGACGTTGTAGGACGTTATATTCTGATGTTTGAAAATCAAAAGCTTCAAAGTCATGTGGCCCCAGTAACTCTCCAGTAGCACAGCTGGCTGAAAAACAAACTGTCCACTTTATTACCCATCACTGGTGAAAAATCCTTTAACCAGCCTAAGGCAGTTAGCTGGTCTCCTCCCCAAGATGGTTAGGCTGCTGATTTTAAGGCTGGTTTACACTACATCAACAAACACAATATTCCACCAGTTTTTACAGTGTTAAACTTTCTAACAGACTTAAACTGTTTAAAATGTTGCCGTTTGTTAGGGCAACCAGTGTTGTGTGTTCTTGTTAAATGGTCAGGCTGGGGGAGGAGCTACCACTATCAAATCAGTTGATTGGTTAGTTTAAGATGATGGTGCAGATGGACTAGTCACAATATATCAACGGTTTTTGGTGTGAGATTTTGTCAAAATTATGTTGTTGAGATCTCTTCTGAAACTCTAGAGGAGACACGTGTAAAACCACTGAGGTGTTTTTATCTCCGAACCAAAAAATTGAGGAGACTTAAGTTAAATCTATATTTGAGCTAACTGTCATCTGGGAGAAACAACAGAAATATAAGCCATCTCTTTGGTGATCGTTGTTTCCTATGAGTCCTTTTCTCTGCATATTTATGTTGAGCACGAAGAGACATTTCCTATGCTTCACTTTCATAATGACAACAACAAAAGCAGGCGGGGCCGAATATCTGAATGACTTGAAATGCAGAGATATTTTAAATAGGAATTTGTTGATTTGCCTCTTCTGAATGGGATTTGATGAGATTAGAAGTCTGGAGGGAATTAGATGGAAGGAGGTGTGGAGAAGCAACGTTGTTTCGAGGTCTCATCCAGACAAGACCTTTAACTCTGTGTCTGTTTCATTTGCATTTAATCTGAACTGATTAAACTCCTCCCAGCTCTGTTCTACAGCAATGCATAACACACACACACACACACACACACACATGCATGTTGGCATTTGTGGTTTATGAGGACTCTCCATAGACGTGATCATTTTTATAATGTACAAACTGTATATTCTATCCCCTAACAGCAAGTGTCCCAATAAACCATGTTTATATTGTTTTACCCATGTCATTATACACATCTGTGTCCTCATAAACCACATATCCAAACTCACACACACACACACACACACACAGATACACATACGTTCACATACACATGCATGCACACACAAATACACACACGCACATAGACACATACACAAAGACACAGACACAAACACACACGTGGCTCTTGCCAAACCTCAGTAATCCCTTTACTCAGCAGCAGTACAGATAGAATTTCAGCAGTCAGTCTATTCAGCTTCAGTTCAGTTTTCAATTTCAAGGTGATATTATTGGCAAAGAAGCCAGTAAAAGCTGCCAAAATAATTAACAAAAAAGAACTGCTTTGCATGTAATGTGTGTGTGTGTATATATATATGCGCGTGTATATATATGTGTGTGTGTGTGTGTGTGTGTATATATATATATATATACATGTATATGTATGGATGGATGAAAATTCATACAGAATTTCTCTGTAAAGTGGCCGCATTGCTCCCTCTACAAACCTTTAAAAACAATCCTGAGTTTGTGCATGAAAGATGCCGGAAACATTTTGTTTTGTGGATCAGATTAAGGTAGATTTGTTTTTTAGATTTGTGTTATCCAGCGTTAAATCAGTGTTGTTGACCCTGAATGCCAAAAGCACTTATTAAATGTCTCGAAGACTTTCGATAAATATCACACAACAAATACGTCAGTCTTTCACATGGTGCAAAGAAATAAGAGCCTCTTTTAGTCCTTTTAAAGACAAGGTGCTGTTTAACAAGAATGATCCCGGCTGCTATAAAAGGACTTCGTAGATTTAATTGATGTCTTACGCACATTCGGGTTCCAAAATTAAAACTCTGCAAGCTCCAAATGTGAGTAAAAATAGCTTTGAGAGTAAATAATGAAAGTGTGTTTCATCATACAGGAAATTTATCCAGGACGTGCAAAGTTTCTTTTTGTTTTATTTTCCAGAACTTTGTTATGTCTCCAAAACAAAGAAAATATGAGGAAATCTCAGTCTTGCTGAAAATGAGTCTTAATGTTTTCGTGACAAATGCAGTTTAACAGAGAGATGAAAAAACGACGAAAACGATGAAAACCGCATTCCTCTCGGATTTATTGCTCAATAACCTGCAAGAAAAACAGCAAATTAATCATGTTGTCATTGGAACAAAGACACTTTTTCGTGAAATAATGTAGAATATAATTTCATGGCTGGTTTCACTGGAATTTTAATAATTAATGTTGCTTTAACACTAATTAGGCTAAAAAGCTGTATATGTCTAGGTTTTGCAGCTACGGAACATGCATATTCAAAAAAGACTGTCAGGTATAAGGTAATTAATTATTTTAACTAAAAGAAGTGAATTGTTTCTAGCGGTGAAGCCTGGCAGGGCCAATGCTAGCCAAAAAAATATGTTCATAAACTCTGGATGAACTCAGCGGGCTGACAGTCTCATGGCTAAACTGAGTTTGTCATGGAAGAGAGAGTAAACGTGACTTAGAAATGTGTGCAGGTAAACAGTGAGTGAGTTTTTTTCTGAACGACACAGAGAAAGAAGCTAGACACACTTCCTCAGCTGATGTTTTGCACCTGATCCTTCAATCACAGCAAATACAGTGATGCTTTAAGAAAGCATGCAGCAGAAGCTACTCATTGGTTCCTGCAATCCTTGGGCTCTGTGCTATTGTATGTCCTCAAACCTCAGAGCAAACCATAGAAACTTCATTACCGACCTGTGTGTGAGCGTGAAGGCTGACCCTTATAAGTTTCAAGGATATGGTCTGCTTTACATGTGAGGGGCTCTCCAGTTCTAGACCACAATGAGCTGCAATGTGGACCAACTTTATGCCATACATTGAAAGTCTTGTGTACTCAAGACTGACTGTTAAAACACAAAGCTAGTAATATTTCTTAGCTTTCAGATCAAACTTTAACTTTTAATGGCGAATTGTGTCAGTCTCTGCTACAAAGATTTTAGTAATATAAAATATTTTTACCGGCGATTACTTTAAACACTGTTAAAATAATATATATATAATATATAATAATATATAAATAATATTAATATAGCATTAAACAATACACGCAATATGCTGTAGCGCATAGGAGTTGAACTTTTTTTTAAGGATGAAATTTATAATGAAAAACATATTTTTAAAGATAGGATCTAAAATATAAAGATTTTGTGGTTGTGCCAAAAAAAGGAATAATTACACTTAATTCCAAATGACTTTCTTGTTACCGTAAAATACTGATCTGTTTTTACTCCTGCTAAAGATAGCTGTTAATAACTCCTCAGAAAGCAACTAATAGCTCTTGTTGATTGCTAATTAGCAGCATGTGTGAGATATAAAAGAGGTTTTGTGATATGTAAGAAAAGCAACCTGAAGAAAATGACTAAAAGCTAAATATATCAAATTAAAATGAGATAAAGTAATATGAGAATATTTAAGTAGCCTTTTAGCTGATTTATAGTACACATTACAGGTACAATCCACCTGTCAGGTTTGCGAAACAGAGGACGAACCCAAATGCAGACAGCAGTATGAAAATAAAGTTTTATTTAACAAATCAAACAGAAATAAAACAGAA
>JAZGTI010006755.1:0-22842 GCA_036877585.1 Botia kubotai | reverse complement strand
TGTGTGTCTGGTACTGAGTGAGAGACACTGTGGGGTTCTTGTGTGGATCATGCTGCTAGTAACATCCAAAAGTGCCAATCTGCAACTGGGTCGAGAGGTGGCAAGACGTGTGTGTGCAGAGAGAGATGCTCATGAATATGAAAATCATGTACTAGACAGCCATTAAGTTATATGACAAAGTAATAATTTATGAAGAGAGACGTTTTGTACAGACTGTTTGAAAAAAATAAAACACAGAAAAAGATTTTCTTAGAGATATCTATATGAGAGTTAATTTTGTAGTTTGTTTTTCTGTGTGCGTTACACGTGCCACACGCTTGCCAGTGGTAAATTGTATGTTTGGTTTATCTGAAATCTTCCACTGTATTTTTCTTTTTTCCTGAGTGTTTAAGCCAAAAAAGCTTTTCCCCGTGTTTCCTTTAGATGATTAATTAAGCTTTATTTCTGTTCATTTTCTTGAGAACTTTTGAATAAAGATGATTTTTTCTTTTATTCATGTCATCATACTTGTGGTTTTTTAGGCCCTGTTTTTAGATCATGCAAAACATGTCAGTATTTGTATTTTTTAAGGCTGATTTTTGGCCTTTTTTTATTCAGGTCAGTCCCTGAATCTTCCACCAGCCAAAAAAATAGATCATTCGTTTTTTTGTGAGTTTTACTGTGATTTACTTTAAACAGTATTGACACTGAACCGGGTCTGCTCCATACAGTACTCGCTTCAAACACCAGGTGTCGCTGTGTTGGTAAAAAATCTAATCTGAAACTGGATCATAAGAGCTGTTTGGCTAATAACCTATCAAAGCGTTTTATCCAAAGCTTTACTGTATATAATTCATATAAAGTTATATAGTCTTCTATAGTCTCAATATAGTTTTTTGAACGTGTTAGTAATTTTGTTCATGTTTGTGAGCGTGTCATTCAGATCTTTCTCAGGAACAGTCAACTTTGTGTAACATCACCCGGTCCACATGGTACAGACGTATCAGATGGTCTCAACTAGGTCCTGGAGGGGTAATGGGCTGTGAGTGTGTGTGATGTCACCCTACAGGAAGCCGAGAACAACAGACGAGATCGGACAGCTGCACTGTAGCTGCTGCTCTCAGCCGCCTGCGTGCGCCTGCACTGCACTGCAGTCATAACGCACACATTTACACAGCTATCTTAATAATACTCCGTTTTATCCTGTCAAGTTAATTATAATTACTCTCGACAATGCCTATAAATCAAAGCCCAAACACTGAAAGAACTATTTCAGTTTTTCTGAACACAGATATCTGTTGTTTAGGCATCCGGCTCGTTGAACATGTCAAAATAAGATAAGAAAATGATGTCGCGGTGTATAAATCTCGTTACAGATATTATTTATGTTGAATTGTCGGGTGCTGTGAGAGTTACGAGCTATTTTGGCGTTGTTTTGGAATGTCTGAGGTGAGGAACAGACGCGTCTTCTCTGGGTGAGATATCTGTGTTGTTTCACAAGAAAAAAGTGTGCAGAGAGTTTTTGTTGAAAACCCTGCGAAAATCTCACACTCCAGCCGAGAGGAAGGGTGTGTGTTTATGTGTGCTTTCCTTTGTAGTGGGCGGTCGATATGGAAAACCATAGGAGTTAACCATGAGAGTTATTTAGGAAATGTCAGGTTGTGTTTTAAATATTGCGGTTACGTAGAATGAACGCTTTTTAATAACAAGTTCTCGTAGTGACAGCTTACCCCGTATAGTACGAAGAGAAAAAACGAGAAGCTGGTGTTTTCTGAAATAAAAAAAGTGATAACGTGTTATTTTCTTTATTGAAACAGCTGACTTACAAGATGGCCTCCAAACAAACCCACTACTATACTTAGATAAATATATTTATAACAAATATTTATCACCACACTTGGAGAGTAGAATCAAGTATTGTCATATCATGCAGACAGAGCGCCCTCTACTGGACACATGTGGTTGCTTCAGAACCACACCGCGCACTATATATATAATGTTGAGGACAGTAGCTTCATCGAAATGGCTCCACGACATCAGTTGATATTCGACAATATTCTTGAAATCGAAACATTTTAACTGGCTACAGAAATCGTACAGTGTTATATTAATACGTTTTAGTAGCCTGTCTTATTTAAGCAAATATAGTATTTGAAATGGTACAGTATACCTGCGGTGTGTTTTTTAAAACATACAAGAAATATCAAAACATATCTTTTGTTATATTTATTTATTTGAAGCGTTTCACAGAGTAATTAATCATTTTATGTTTTTTTTGTTACACGGGCTTCCTATCATTGATAACATGGTAAAATTATAAACTCTTTGTGAAAATGTTTATTGGAACATATCTACTGTGTATGTACTTGCGGTCGTGAAGAAAAATACATCTTTTTACTATTTTATCTAGTTTACGTTCTGTTAAGGCATTTATTACGACTTTTTCTTTGTTTGCCTTTTTAACCGCAGTAATGAAACATGTAAATGTTTAAATAAGAGAGATGTATAAAAAACAACAACACGAATGCGCAAAAACTTAAACTAATATAAATGTCTAACATAAAAGTCCAGGGCTTTTATGAATAAAGGCACAAAAGCCGTCGTCTTGGCGCCGGTCGTCACGTGACTTGCGATGCCGTCGCGAGAAGATGACGTCTCAGGACGCTCACGACGCTCGAGCGCGCGAGTCATAAAGAGAATTGGCGGGACGGTCAGTTGTGACTTGAGATCGAGTCGGCGGCGTTTTTACGGATCTGAATATCGATTTTAATGTTTCGCGACTGAACGCGCGTTGCCCGCACAGCTGCCGTGCGCGTTGTTTTAAACAGAGCCGGAGTGGCGGAGACTTCCCGGGAAATAACTTTGACATGGAGTCGTTTCAGAAAGTGGAGAAGATCGGAGAAGGGACGTACGGGGTGGTTTATAAAGCCAAGAATAAGATCACGGGAGAGACTGTGGCGCTGAAGAAGATCCGGTTAGATACGGAAACCGAGGGGGTTCCGAGCACCGCCATCCGTGAGATCTCTCTGCTGAAGGAGCTCAACCACCCCAACATAGTCAAACTGCGCGACGTCATACACACGGAAAATAAACTTTACCTGGTCTTTGAATTCCTTCACCAAGACCTAAAGAGGTTTATGGACTCGGCCACGGTCAGCGGCATCTCCCTGGCGCTGGTGAAGAGCTACCTGTTCCAGCTGCTCCAGGGTTTGGCTTTCTGTCACTCTCACCGGGTGCTTCATCGAGATCTTAAACCACAGAACCTTCTGATCAACGCCCAGGGTGAGATCAAACTGGCTGACTTCGGGCTGGCGAGAGCGTTTGGGGTTCCCGTGCGCACGTACACCCATGAGGTGGTCACCTTGTGGTACAGAGCTCCAGAGATCCTCCTCGGATGTAAATATTACTCCACGGCGGTTGACATCTGGAGCCTGGGTTGCATCTTTGCTGAAATGATCACGCGGAGAGCCTTGTTTCCGGGAGACTCGGAGATAGACCAGCTTTTCCGAATCTTTCGGACACTGGGCACCCCGGATGAGTCCGTGTGGCCTGGAGTCACCTCGATGCCGGACTACAAACCCTCCTTTCCAAAGTGGGCACGGCAAGACCTGTCTAAAGTGGTGCCGTCCCTGGATGAAGACGGTAGAGACCTTCTTGGGCAAATGCTGAACTATGATCCCAACAAGAGGATCTCTGCCAAGAACGCTCTTGTCCATCGGTTCTTCCGTGATGTCACCATGCCAATGCCCCCATTGCGCCTCTGAGACGCGGGGTTTCAGCACCATTGGACTGAGTGTTGGGTCCATCTTTCCTGAGCATTATTCCCTGGGGATTCTTATTCAGTTTTATGATCATATAAACCAGTGTAGCATTACAGCCTGTCACTCTAGTTCCTTTTAAATGTACAAGTTATCCGTTGTAACCTGTTACTGCTATTAGTTTGCGTCTCAGTATTGTTGCCATCATAGGTGGCATTTCTCAAAACAATACTAGTTTGGAGAAGACATCCCATTGTTAGCCGGAGTTGAATGCGTTGTCATGGTAATGAGTTCAAATTTAACCCTCTGTGTAAGAGTTACCTTGAATGAAACTGCCAGTGTTTTCCTATGCTGAGATTAAACTTTTCTACGTAATTATTAAAAACGCGCACGAGCCTGTTACTGTTCTGGGAAGGACATTGAAATTACATTTAGTACTTCGACAGAAACTGTTAATATTAACAACGACACGTTATCCGTTGGATTTACTTATTAGCAGATATGAATCATTCAAATGAATGTTTAATGCATGATGGTGTTTCGTTGATTTATGTTAAAAACCATATAGTTGTTTTTAAACTTGTCATGATGTATCTGTTGACCTAATGTCCTCATAATCCACCAGATTATAGTCTATAGCTTAATAGATCAGTTTTAAAGGGCGTCATTATGTTATGAGTACATTAGAAATTAACTCGCTATACAAATTTTAACGCACTATAATCATCATTGCTGTTTAAACATAATCTGTAAACTCGTGACTTTGTTTTACTAGTCTAGTCAAATGCGTAGTAAAGTAACTATTATCGTCTCGTGCTGTCTGCCCGTCACAAGCACAGTCCGGGCGCACGAGCCTCCCTGCTGCGGCTCTGATTGGTGCTTTTGATTTCAGGCTCGTGCATGAGCCGTGACGTCACTCGCAGGAGACGTGGAACAACCAGTGAACTTCACACTTTCAAAAGAATCGGCGGCTGGAAACAAACGAACCGCAATGTAATGTCATATGCGTGATCACAACGTGTCTTGATAAACGTCAGAATGCACGGCGGGGTTATAAATGGCCGTTAACGGGAGACCATGGTTTTTATTAACGGGCTGTGTAGTTCAGGGGCACCCACGACACCTAGCGGCCGTCAGCGTCATTACAGCCTCTCCTAACATTACAGTTGTAGACACGGGTCACCAGTCACGTACATGCATTCCAGTGTGATTTATTGGCCTTTAGCTAAAACGACCACAGTAATATTTCAAAGTGTTATCTGTCATCACTTCTACACTTAATATGGCAAAAGTGAAACTTCAGCACAGTATTTATTTGCGCGTTGATGGCAAGGGTTACAAGTAATTAATCATTATCATAAATCCGTTACCTGTAATGTAATTATTAACTGTAAAACAACTCAACCGTTATCGTTTTGGGTTTAATACGTGCAGTATACGTATCTGCAACAGGTTTGACTATTCTTGTGAGCGCTAAAGAAAAAGCCTATACAAGTAACGCGAATATAGTGAAATATGTGGACTGGTAGAGAAACAAGGATGAGCAAAAGAACAAAATACCGAGAGGGCCACTTATGCTATAAATAAAGTTTACAATAACCATATTTACAAAAACTATGCGCAATAAAAGATTTTTGCAGGATCTAAATCGAATAACTCAAACACAATGCTTATCAGGTACCAAAGCAACCCTTAATAAAGCAACAATCACTGTTCTGAGAGCAGTGACGCGATTAAAACAAATGCTTCTGTAGATTTTATGAAAAAACAGCGTGTTATTGTGTTTGTGTGTGAGTGTGGGTGGGTGTACGGAACGCCTCCAGACGCCGCTGACGCTTTCAGCTCGCTGCCATGCTATCCGCACTGAACCGAAAACATGGTGTCGTGCTGGGATTGTCATTTCTTTACCCTGTTTAACATCCTCCTGGTTTTCACGTCGCGTTCAACGCGGGGACAAGCAACGGCTGGTGAGCTCCTTTATCATATTCAATTGAAGATATCCAGTCGACGCTCGTATTTGTTGTTTGTTTTAATGGCGATGCGGAAATCACGGTAAACTTCACTAAGTAAACTTGTGCGCAATTGTTTATCTGGAGCGCCACTGTGACAAATGAACTCACGGTGTCGCGCAGATGTTGCAGATATATGACGTTTATTTGAGTTCGCAAGTGAGTTATAAAGTTTTTATTGTGTATTGTAATATTTGACTTTGGCTCTCGTCTGTCACAAGTTCAGCTTCACATCAAGAAGAAGCTGCGACCTTTAACTTCATGCGTTCTGTTCAGTCTACAGTCTTTATATCGGTTAACCATGGTAACAGTTGTTTCTACCCCAGTACCCTAGTTACTAGTGTTACTTATGTAAAACCTGCATGAACTGTTATACGATCTCCTTTATCTGATTTGACGATCTTTAGGTTTAGTTTGTTTTTGATGACAGTAATTGTTTCCCACGGTAAGCTAACGAACAATCTAGAAATTACAAACACGTGAATTGTAAAACACGCTTTTTTAGAAAAGACGTAAGACATTCTGTTGTGTATATAATATTTTTGTAGTTTTATATATCTATACACACGCACATATATATATATATATATTAGTAGTGTTTATATATAGAATATAATATTGAATATATATACTAATATATATATGTATATTTATAATTTATATATATAGACTGTTCATCAGGTAAGATCTATCTGTATAAGATGTGTATAAAAATCTTTATCCAGTTAAAAGGTGTGTACACCCTGGAATCACAGCAGTATTGTAATAACTGTTTTAATGGTAGTGTTTGGACCAGCTTGTGCTTACAGGTGATAGACTAATATATTGCCTATGATGTGTCACATAAGGACAGGTCGTCAGTTTAAACAGTGTTGTTTGCTTCACTCTGCCGAGATGTTAACGAATGAAGTCATCTCTCCGCAGACTGCCCAGCAGATGGACGCACATGGCTGCCGTCTGGCATGGACTGCTACCACTTCATACATGGAGAGGAAGACGTGGCAAAAATCTACTCCTTTAACGCTGCAAAAGACATGTGCAGAGGATATGGTAAATACTTCATTTTGTAAATAATAACAGACCTTTTCGCACTGGGAGTTCGCATAGCTGAACGTGTGTATTCGTTTCAGATCTCCTGACAGTGAAAAGTGCAGAGGAGAATGACTACATCGTCAAATACAGCCCGAACGTGTGGAAGGGCAACGTAAACGTTTGGCTTGGAATGTACTATGACAGTGATGGTAAGTTTGATTTCCATATTAACGCATGAGTGCGTCACGAAAAAGTTTCCCAGTTGTGTACTGGTAAAACATTTGTGTGTTGAGATAACAAAATGGGACATTTTGTACTTTTGCCACATATTTATATTTTAATCATACAAGTTTTGCATATACAGCAATTTGTTCTTTACTGTCCCAATATTTATTAAGGGCACTGTATGTCCAAATAAAATGGCCGTTCAATGGTACAGAAATGTGAAGTGGGTTTTCCAAAGCAGAATGGAGCAGGGTCAGAGTCTGTATGAGTGCTCTGAACCTGCAGTGATACCAAAGGGAACTGCAAAATTAAACTGCCTTTGTGTTTTAATAGGGAAGTAATGTTACCAAAGTAAGATTTATTAGTTTTTCCATAACAAACACAATGTGTGCAGTAGATGGTTAAGGAGATTATTGGATTTGATCCAGTTTTCTTCTCTGGAATGCAGCTAAACTCGAGCAATCCGTTCAAGGCAGAGACCTTGGCAAAGAGTTATTTTACCAGACTGTTGCCTAGTCAGTATTTTTAGAAGTTCTTTTAAAAAATCACGACCGGTTTGATTGCTCAAATATATTCATTTTGAATTATATTGTTGAAAGCAGTTGTGCTGAATTTAATAGTCGGTGGTGATGTTCATGTTACACAGCTGGTCTGTAGACACACATGAACTTTCCAAGCTGTCTTCTCGTAGCATGATGTTCACACATCTTCTCACAACACAAGGAAATCCTGTTATTTAGGGGGCTGATCACGGAGTTCACCGATTGGAAGAACACACCGTCCACACCCTGACTCAATCTGCTTTCAAGTGAAAACTGACTCAAGCTGCTTTCAAGTGAAAACTGACTCAAGCTGCTTTCAAGTGAAAACTGCAGAAAACTCTTCCACTTGTTTACATCACTCCAGATTATTTTGACTTCGTGATGAAAGACGTTTCTCATTTCCAAAGGAATGAGTCTGTCTTTAATGTCTTACAAATGTGGACATTTGGTTTTCTGTGTTGGGTATTGTTTGGTAAATTCTGATGAGCTAAAATGTTACCAAGGTAACGTTATCTAACTAGCTGACACAGGTGAGGTTTTGGCGAATTATACTTACGATAGTTTTGAAAACATCAGTTGGGACGAGTTAAAGAATTGTGAAACAATTCACAACAATATTGTTTTCTAACAGTTGGGTGTGTGAATGAAACGCTGTCTTGGAGTTTTGGCTGTTTTATTTCCTTGTTGCTATATACTTACCTGTTAAATATATTCTATACCATTTAATAAACGGAACATCCCTACAGAATAAATGGAATCATTGTCAGTCTGTGATGAAGACAGTGAAATGTTCTCAGGACGGGTACAGATCTAAACTCCCGAGCAGGTTCGGTCTGTTTTCGAACCCTGTGCTGCACCATCAGCTGTTTTCACATGTTTTCACTCGCTCTCTCTCTCTCCCTTGCTCTGCTATAGATGATGTCATGAGGTGGAGTGATGACAACAGTGTTTTGCGCTATAATAACTGGGAGGACGGAGGCGCAGATGACACGGATCTTCCCCTCATGGACACCTGTGTTGCTCTTCACACCAACACAGGCAAATGGGAGAACATCAGCTGTGCAGACGAGCCTGAGAATGGCGTCGTGTGCCAGACGAGTACGATTATTCACCGCACACACACACACACACACAACCACATGTTGCAGATGTGGTTTATGAGGTCTCTTCATAGATGATGTCTTTATACTGTACAAACTGTATATTCTATCCCCTAACCCTCACAGAAAACTGTTGGCATTTTTTAATTGACAAAAATAATCACCGTTTAGTATGTTTTTTAAGTGATTTGGTTTACACAGGAAGTGTCCTCATCAACCATGTTTACATTGTTATACACATGTCATTATACACATTTGTGTCCTCGTAAATCCCATTATTAACCCCCCCCCCTTCCACACACACACACAAACACCTAACTCGCGTATGTAGTTTACGGGGACTCCGTAGACCTCACTCCTAAACCTAAACACTCACAGAACACTTTTGTAATTCTTTATTAAAAAATACCATTTAAAATGTTTAAACTGGTTTATGAGGACACAGGAAATTGTGTGGTTATACACATCATTACACACATTGGTGTCCTTGTGAACCACGTACACACACACACACACACACACTTTCCTGGGGGCTTATTTTATAATTCAAATTCTCATTCTGCAACAATAACTTTTATGTTTATGTTGTGAATGTCTTTTTTATGTATTCCAAACTGAGGGATGTTGCCAATTTGTCAACTGTACAAAAGCTTGAAGTCCACTTATAATATTATTACCATAGTGCTCTATGCAGTGTCGTAAGAAGCAGTGGGCCCTTAAAAGTGTGCAGTGTGTCCTGTAACGTTTGTATTTGTTGGTTTTGTTTTTCAGAGGCGGTCTGGACAAACACCCCAAGTAAGTATGAAGAGAAACTGAGCGTGCCAAATGAACAACATGCCGTCCAGCTGAGAATAGCTCATGAATGACACGTCCCGGGTCATGCAGTCTGATGTGTCATATGTCAGACGTGAAGTACAGACTCATCCAGAGAAAAGCAAATGTTCCTTTACGGCTCACACTGTTTAAAACTATTCGCTTGTGCTGAAGTGCGGAACAAACCGCATCACAAGTCATGTGCTTCAAAAGGATGTTAGTCATTACATGGCGGTGAGAATAGAACGATGTGTTCAGTTAAAAGATTTCAATAAAAATCGCTAAATGCCTCTAGTTGAAAAACACTGGGCAGCTGAACGCCCTCTAATCCAGGGGCTAAAAAAAGTGATTGAGCAAGTAAATGACAGATTAATATTCGAAACGGTTTCTTTACCTTATCCTGATTTGCAATGGTAAATTTATAATAATGATTTATAATTTGAGCTGTCAGCTCTGATTTCCCAGGAAATGTCAGTTCGGTTTCAATTGACATACCCAAAAGTATGTAAAGTAACCTGCAGTTTAATGGTTCAAACAGAGATGGCGCTAGAGTGGTGGAAGTTTTTGTAAGCGTTTACAAAGTGGTTGGTTTTTCAGCCTATGTCATGCTAATAATGTTTGCATATATATATATATTTGAATCATTTTATCACATTTATTTCAGAGTTTAAATTCAAGCACGTTTTCGTGTGATAAAAATCAAGTGCTGTGTTGAGAACTACTGAGGTAAACATTTACAAACAGAGACAGTTGTGTTCGTGTTCAACAGATGTTTCTCTTCCTCGTGTGTAGAGAGCAGCCCTCTTCTCTCCGCTCTGGTCATCATCAGTGTGGTCCTCATTCTTCTTGTCTCTGCGGTGGTTTGGTTCCTTCATCAGAGGAACAATCCTGGTTCGTCAATCCTCAACTTAATCGAGTACCACCCTCCCTTCAGATCCCCATCCAACGACCAGGCATGCTTGGTGGAAGCTGAAGAAGTTGAAGAGATGCCGTAGAGCTCGAGTCTCTGATGTTTCCAGCCATGCCCAGGTTAGAATAAGCTGCAGGAGTCTATGGGAGGTAATGATCTTCTCCACCTTCACCGGTTCCTTGGGAGATCCTCAGCTATGGTCTACACAGAGCAAAACAGAGGCAGTAGTAACTCACAGCATCACTTTCTCTTGGGTGGGTGTAAGTGCTGTTTGGGGAAATGGGGTCTGTTTATAAAGTGCTTTGATCTCCATTGTGTATTGTGTGCTCCTAAAAGCACAAGTGTTTGTTTGCCGATTTCTTGCGAACTGCTTTGTTTTGTTCCTGTGAGATTATATCTTGAGCCCATAAATCTAATCATGTCCACAGAAGCCTGTTAGAAACGGATGCCAATAGATGCAATTCCTAAATAAATTCTGGCATTATTTTCTCACCCTCATGTCATTCCAAACCTGTATACTGTTATTATTTCAAACGACAATTTTTGAAGCAATTTCATTTGAGCTGTTTTCCATCCAATAGCGGTATGTAATGGTCGTATATGACTGTATGCTTTATATTCCAATCTTCTGAAGCCATATGTTATCTGTGTGTGAGGGGCATATGTTACCTATAGAAGATCTTCTCTTCTGTTAGAACAGCTCTCAAAGTGAAAGGAGCTTTTAAACCGTTGTCTCAGTGTTGTGAGTGCCAAATCGCTGTCATGAGATTACAAAATGGGAGGTTTAGTCGAATCAAACGTTTCCTGTACTGCACAGCTTTAGTGTTTCCATGTTGTTTTTAGTTTTCTCAGCAAAGAAAAGGTCAAAAAATAACATTTGTATCCGCTAGAACTTCATAATCACCTGCAGTTTTGCAAATGGATGCTGTGCTTTTTATAGCCAATCATAATATTTTGATTTTTTTTTTGGAAAGATTTGGGTTTGCCACTAATAATCTTCTGTATCTATAAACGAGTCAAATTGTGTAAATGTTGATTAAGGCTTTTTTTTCCATATATGAACAACAAGCCATTTCTGAGTGAGAAACGAATCAAAAATTGGTCTAATAAAGACTAAAAACAGATCCTTGATTTCTGTTGTGTGACCTGAGCACAAAACACTTCGTCATTTACCCGGACAACATAGACAAACACACAAACGACAACTTATTTTAATACCAAAGAGCAGATCGTCTATTTTGAATGTGTCTTTGAACGATTTAGTTAACTTTAACAACACACACTCAACCGCCAGGCAAGTTTAAATCACTCACATTCCGAACATTATACATTGTTCCAGATTTAAAACACAAAATTGATTGCAAATGGCGTCTGATGTTGACTTGTTTTAATGTTAAAGACGGCAGAAATTCGTGACTTATTTCTGTGTCAGTACAGACAGACATGTACTGTAGAAAACATGTATAGTTTAGTAGCAACAGTAGCTTTAAAGAGCCGACAGTCAGAAGGTCATTCTGCTCTGTGTCCAGATGAGTCTGTGTGTTTGATGAGTAATGAAAGATAGAGGAAGATGAAGTGGAACAGCTAAATGAGGACAGATTAATTACCCTCTGGGCTTTTTTTAGAAGGCTGTCATTGTTCTACCCTCAAAACGTCAATTTCCCAATGTTATCTAAGGCCGCTGTTCCTACACGCCTCTAAATTACTGTGTGTGTGTGTGTTTATCCATGTTATGACTGTACTACATATTATAATGCTTAGCTACACTAAGATTTATTGTAAGTATATTTAAACCTATGCACTGATTATAGTATTTTATTTTAATGCACATTATATTATTCATTGACATTCATCCAAATTTAGCATTTGCACACAGAATTTCCTTATCGACCCGCAGCTATAGCTATAGTGCTACGGGATTTTTGGTATTTACTGTCCCCGTCTGACCACCCTGTTAAACATTTCCTGGAGGTGCCACTGCTGACCACCAGAGGGCGCCGTGATTCATAAAACGAGACTAATGCGTCACATCTGTCTGCTTAAAGTAGGATAATCACTGCAATAATGGGCGGGTCCCCTCTACCCCAGACCTAATGAGTTAACTGTACCTTTACTTCTCATTTTATAATATGATTATAATAGGAATAACGTATCTTTTTATATCTTATATTAGTGTCTAGTAACATGTAGCAAGTGTCACGGGTGATAATGAGGTGTTAGCATGCTGCTCGTAGCTGCTAATGCATCGACATCTCTGTCAAGAACAGAAGACCTGAGTGAAACGCCTAGACCAGAAAGACAACAAAGCCAGGTCAACAACACCTCATTTATGATACAGTAGCTTTAGTAGCTATGATACAGTGTGTGTGCTACAGGGCCTGTTTTATAATATTAAAACAACAACCCGAAGTGTTTCCTTTAAGTGACTTGAATAAGTTTTACTCTAAAATCACCCGACAAACTTCAGTTTCATACAGGATCATATTTTAGCCCCAAATCAAAAGAAAGACAGGAAATTAAATCTTGCTCAAGAAAATATAGCCTCTTTATTTACAAGTATTTACCTTCAGATGTAAATGTACTTAATTGCTATAAAATAACATCACAATAAAATTCCTGAAGGCTCAATTTTCTTTATTTAGTAATTTTATTTATTTTGTTTCCTTTACGTTTTTCCCATCTATGTGTGGTCAGGTTTTCTTCTCAGGTACATATACTTGAGGACTGTTTGTGATTTGGGGCTTATCAGCTAAACCTTCCGCTCTTGATTAATTTCCTTCTATAAACAAATAGCTCCACCCACCTCCTCTTAAAATCTATTATCAGAGCCGAAATTAATGACTTATGCGTCTCTTGCGTTGCATTTCTCAAATTAAATAATTCTGTCTGTGCTTGAGGTGTTGTACTTGATTAATTGACCCTCTTTGAGGAAAATTCAGACTCCTGATGACGCCACCAGCTTTTGTTGTGATCGTAGTGTTGTGTGTCGCTTGATTTTTCACACTGATTTCTGCTTGGGTCTGTTTTCAGAGGAACAGAGATGCCATATAATTCCTGTTGTAATGATCTATTTCTAAATAAATAACACGTTTCATTCTCTCTCATCTCTCGCTCTCTCGTTCTGATGGTTAGCACTGACCTGACATCGCTAATTAAACATGACAGCGCTCACCATTAACATGACACGACACAAACTGACAGTTGGCATGGAAATGTGCAAACCAGACCGTCTTCACGCGCTACCAGACGTCTGCTGTTGTCTGATTTCCTTTGTTAACGAAATGCACATCGGTTAAATCTCATTCATTTCCTATACAAACGTTGTTGTTTACAGAGGCCATATGAACTGTTTGGAGATGATGATAGTATATCATGTGTCATATATAGTGAAATAATAGTATATTTTTTGTAAACACAAGTCAGTGTGATTTCAGCTTTAAAGAAAAAGGTTTAAAGCAGCAGAATTTAGAACTACACTATACATCTTTAATTAGTGAATTATTACTTTGTAAAGAAACAAAAACCCTTTATACCATTTATTAATACGTTTAACTATTCTTTCAAATGACATTTTATTGTAATGCTGTTAATTATGGGTTTTTTTTAAAGCGCAGTACATGTTTTCCTCTGTCATTACAATGGATACGCGCACGAGCTTTGTGCATCTAAAAACAGCCCATAAAATCACAATAAAAACCGTCTCCAGCAGCTTATTGGTTATTAAACACCGTTTAAAAAGCTTATGGATGTTCTCTCAGTGTCTGCATTAAATTTGCTGGTGCTTAAGAGAGAAGAACATCCAACAGGAAACGATGACATCTTCAAACATCAATAAATAATATTTAAAGACGATTTTGTCTCTCCGTGGTGTTTGAGTTTTGTATGTGTTCCATTTCGTTGCTTTTGGCCAGTCAGACTCTTTGTTTCTGAACCATAGTGCTTTTCTTTGCTTTTGTTTCCCGCTTGTGCTGTGCCGTCCCCTGCGTGGTCTTCATCTCAGAGCTCTAATTATCAGCGCCAGGAGAACCAGGGCCATTAGGACGGCCGCCCACCGGAGGAGACTCAAAAGCATAAGCTACACTAACACTGTGCCAAGAGAATGCTGGGTAATTCAAGCCCTGTGATACATGCTCATTTATCTCATCCAATCAGCTCGCTCTCTTCATGCCCCGCATGGTATGCGTTTCCTTAATGGACCATTTTAATGTTTCCTGATGGAAGCTGGGGATTTTTCTCAGTGTCATATGACAACACTTTTATATCCTTGCCGCATTTGTTGCGCTCAATAACGGCCCTCTTTTCTCTTCGTTTTGTGTCTGTGTTGGTTTTTAGTAAATGAAGCAGAAAAATGTGCAATAAAAGACAAGTATGGCTCAGTCATGTTGACCGTGAATTCTACACCAGTAACGGCATCTTTAGAATAATAGAATTTTAACTAAACATTATATCATTTAACGTCAATCAATATTTCATGTCTATTTATTGTGCTATTGTTGTGGATCAATGGCCATCTGACTGTACATTTTAACTTACTGTACATATAAGTGCACTTAGACACAGTAATTAGGTTTGTTTGTTAAGTGGCTTGTCTGAAGTCACTCGAGCTGCTAACCGAGCAAAACCATCATTCATTTATATTAATTAAAACATTGTTTTTTTTCTATGTTTGTATTAATATTAATGGGTAATGCTTGTAATATTTAATTAAGACCCTTCAGAAAGGCATTTTTGGCAAAATAACAGCTGACACGTTTATCCAGGAAATAAAACTCAGTTGCTGTTTTCCCTGTAACTCATTTTGCTTTGATCCTCAATCAAAAACACTCATTTTCAAATTCATTATTTATTAATTATTTAATATTATTTATTAATTATTTATTACTTTTTTAACTTGTGCAATGTAGTAAAAGCTCAACACAAAAGCACCATTGGGAGATAAATCATTTGAATATTTGAATACATTTTCCACGTCAGCAGGCAAATATATTGCCACCCATCTCAATGAAATTCACTGTACAATGTGACAGTAATGAATTCCTGCCTCGGTCAGATTCATGTGAGTAAATAGAGCAGTTACTTTATTTAAGAGAACATTTAGCCAGAGAGACTAAACCATGATTACGTTGTCCTTAATGCATTTTAGCAAACAAATGGCATGATGGTGTGTTTAATTTTTTAATATTTAAATAGTCTATCTGACAAACCTCTGGCCTCTCATTATCAGATCTGCTTCAGTCTCCAAATATAGTCTCCAAATAGGACTATATTTTTAACTACGATACCTTTTCACGCCCCTCAGCGTGACCAGAGGATATTTTTAAAAGCCACATAACAGGAAATGACGCGTCTGTGGAACTAAACGTTGTCTCGATCATTCTTCAACTTTTGTGTTGTTGTCATGTGCCACAAGGATTTTGTGTTTACTGTAAGAATGATTTCTCTCTGCAGTCGCTTCGTATGTGGGGTGAAAATCAATAACTCAGCCGGTGGACAATAATGACACGCGTTAGTCGGGGTGCGCCACGGACTAATGTGCAAAAATAGCAATTAAAACAAAATGGCTACGTTAATTTGTTTTCCATCAGCCTCTGGAGACGTCGCCTGCACTGTTCTTCACCGTCTCATTATAATTTCTAATCAAGACTCCTTTTAAATTCCTTTTAAAGGAGACAGGCAGATTTACCCTCCCCCCCGTGGAGCCGCTGCGCTTTGCCGTCATTGTACTTGCGTTTATTACTTTACAAATGACCGAGGTGCGCTTGACATTTCCACAGCACGCCGACGAGCCCGGCGTGCGTAAGGGCTCTGCGGTAATGAATTTGCTTTGAGTTCTCCCTGCTTCTCCAATCAAGATTCCCCAATACAATTAGAATCACAGCATCTCGCTGCTGTGGGTGACAAATGCATCTGATGAAACGGGCCTGAACTCGGCCAGCTCGCTGAAGGAATATGGGGGTAAAATCAATGAACGGTCACGCAAACCTGTTTTAAATTCTGGAGGCTGAATAAGGATATTTCGTCCACATCTTTCATTCAGCAGTGACTTAAGTGACCAATAAATCGGTCTCTTACTGTTAACAGGAGTGTAAAATCCCTCACAGGCCCTGCGGAAAAACACAGTATCAGTATTTTAGTAGATTTCTGATAGTAATTTGTATTAAAACACTCTAGAATGACCACCATTACACAATTCTGTGAATTTTAGAGAGGTTTTCATTACTTGTAAGTCATTCAAACATGGAAACCAGCTGGTTGATTGGCTTAACCAACGATAGGCCATCTTAACTAGCAGAACGCCCTGGTGGAATATAAAAGAACAGCTTAAAACGGTCTATTTGCTATTTTCCTTCCTTGTCTTAACTGTTTATGAGTTCTTACTGATTATTAAATATATAATAAAGTAAATAAATGAATAAAATTTAATTGTCATATTTTATTGTGCTATAAATTTAAAACTAATTAGGCTTACCGCGTTAAACAACAGAGGGGACATTTTGCTAACTTAAATGGCCCACATTAACCTTAAATCAAAATATGCATACACAGCATCATTTTATAACCCCGCTGCTTCCTAAGAACCCTCCTAAGAAGGGAGGGAAAACAATATTAGTACACAAAGCAAAACAAAATGAACAATTTACAGATTACAGCTACAGCGGCCCATTAAACTGACGTGATGAGACGTCATGTGAGTTTAATTCTGTATGATGTGTAATGACAGCAGATGAAGCGTGGATGGAGCGGACCTTTGGCGATGACGTCACGCCAGTTTCTTGAAGTGCAGCGAATCGAAGGTGAATCTACTAACACGCGCACACACACACACTGATACAGACCCGGAGCAGCACCGCTGTGAAACACATCACACTCCAGCTGTCGGACTCTTCGAGATCAGATCGGGATTTATCCGTTTACACCCGCTGGATGATCCGCATTAGAGTGAGTTTTGATTTATTTCTGTCTTCAGAGCCTCAGTGTGTGTCTGTGTAGTTCTGTTCAGATGCTGCGCGTGTGTCACTGTAGCACGTTGATGATCAGTCACAAACTTACGATGATATACATTATTAATCCTGCATCGTTGCTATATGATGTGACTTTAGTGATACTAAGTAATCGCGTTGAGTGAAATAAGATACTTCGATTATAATCGCACTGCCTTTCCGATCTAACTGAGCGTTCAAAATAGTGTGTGTCGTATAAAGTACAACAGCATGGCTTTCATTTGCTGATTAGAGTCTCATTGTGTGGTTTACAGTTATTTATAAACGGGGAAAACGCTTCTTGTTTTCAATGGACAGGAAGCAAAACCATCAAAGCGAGTCATTTCTGCACAACGTTCAAACTGGTTTTGCTTTCATTTGTTTCGCCATCACCGACGCGCGTGGTGCTATACAGTAAATTCATATACCGTCTCAAGATATTTAACACCGGACTTATAATGTAAGTCTGTTTTATATGTACATATGCAGTTTTAACGACACATATCGCGTCAAAGCTGTTTTACAGTAAGAATATTTAGGCTTTAGTTTCACACAAAACTCCCTGAGATGTTTATGTATGTCAAATGTTTAACCTCCTACATTTTATTTAATCATTCAGTGTGTGATATTATATGCTGTACAGCACAGCGGGTGATCAGACGACCATCGTCACTTTATTATTGCTGTTAAATATTGGATTATTATTTTTCAACCTCCTAAACTTTCCCTTTGGGGTCGTTCTTTTGGATATATGTCTGGTCTACTGGTTTTGATGGTAACCGGAAGGGGGTTTGAGTGGATTGACCTGGTGCAGTTGATCAGAAGATGACTCACTCGTGTGAGGGAGTGACAGATGAATCAGTGATTGTCAGATCACATCTCATATTTAATCCAGTAAACGAGACCATGAAGACAATAATAACTTTGTTGTCTGTTGTGATGGATTAAAGTGCTTGTTTTGGTGATATTAAATCGTAACTTATACAATTTATCTCAAAATTAAAAGAAAATAAGACAAAATAAAACATAGGACCATTAAAGTTTTATAGGACTGTTCAGGTTTCTCTTGCAGTATTTTCTGACAATTACAGCCCCTCATTGTTTTTATTGTAATGCGAGAAAACAGAACAATATCATTTAAGTATTTATAGGTAAATGTGGTATTTGCTGTACTGGCTTTAATTTTTGTCAATTTAATCTTAATCTTAAACTTATATGAATGTAATATAATGCAAAGCCTTTTTTCCCGGTAGCTGTTTACTCTCAGTTTCTCATCATTTTTTCTGGAGATGGTTCACCCTTTTGGGTGACGCTGTCTGAACAGACGACGCCAGAGAGCCGAGCGTTCTTCAGTCAGCATGACATTATACTGTTAGAGCACGAGATATGCATGAAATCAGCTTAAATCTCGCTGCATTTCAGCTCTCAGCACAGCTGGGAATGAATCTCTAAACTGGTTTCAGAACTCCGGCTGGTGATGAGTTTCACCCGCATATAACCACATGAGATTTAACTGCCCTCGTTTTTCCCTCGAGTTACGCTTCTGAGGCACCATTTTTAAACTTGAACACAAACGTGTTTAAGAAATGCAAAGAAAGGGAAGATTATCCTTCAATAACTGCTTAAATTTCGGTGAAACATCAAGCTTGTAACTTGAAGGAATATATTGCGTTAAAAAACAGCTAATTTACCGTTACGCTACTAAGTAATGTAGTTAAGTTAGTAGCATTGCTGCTTTTAGTTAGTTCCTCCTGTGTTTCTGTAGCTCAACTGGTGGAACACAAAGGTCATGGGTTTGATTCCCAGGGAACACAGGTTCTGATGTATACCATGACACTCGCTTTGGATAAACGCATCTGCCAGATGCTTAAAACATAAATGCGTCTAGCACGGCAGATACGCTAAACTTTATTCATCAGAGCAATAATGTGTTTTAAGAGCCAGTTGTGGTCGGTGTGTTTCTGAGCTCATGTTCAGGTATTGTTGACTGTCTAGCGTAGCGTCTTCTGGGAATGTGTGTTACTCTCCACTGATGCAGTGACCAAACAGCTGCCCGATTCTGTGGAGATGCTTAGAAGCCATTAGCAGAAAAAAACAGAGAGTCTTTCTCCTGCTATAGACACACACACACACACACACTCAGAGATGTGGATTAAACAAATACATTCATTCACGGTCCCATTTTGTTGTGCAAACAAATGTCTAGTGTTGCTTCTTGGGAGAGCAGCAGCTGAACAGAAAAGCAAACTGCGATTATACTCCGCTGAAGAAAGAGTCTACAGCTGTCAGGCTTGTGCCTTTATTTTGCCATTTCAAAAGAAGACATGGTTTCCCTGACAAAGCCTTCAGTCGATTCTCATTTTGCTGCTGAAAGCACTTTTGAGCTGTTTCTTTGAAGTCATCAGGATTCGTCTGTTCATAAATGCTTTACGTAAACAGCTAAAGGAGCCAGAGTTACTATATAAATTAGATTACAGTTACAGTTAGATTACAGGAATGCTGTAAATGACATTAAATTATAGTTAGATTACAGGAAGGCTGTAAATATATCTGGCCAGAGAATCTAATTGGAAAGGTCAAGACCTTTGTTTGTTATTGTCAGGTGATGTAAAATAAAGTGCGGCGCTGTTTGGATGGGGTGCGTATTATGCGCCGCGCTCCCAGTGAGCAGAAAACAAGCTCAAGGTTACGTTAATAGTGCTTGAAACAGCAGTTTTAAATGCTAACAGCATCACTAGTCAGATTCTGATTATTGTGAACGTTACTTGCATGCAGCACGGATTCATTCTGCATGCAGATTAAGTGCAGTGATGCAGGCTGCAGTGAATTGGCTGTAGAGACTGAAATTTCAACAGTTCAAGTAAGCCATGCATGTTACAGTAATTTTACCCTGTTTAATGAGGCTTTAGGGCATCTGTAAGACACCAGCATTAATATTAACAAGTGTGTGTGTGTGTATTTGGCATGAATTTAGGCTTGCGCAATCGTTTATTTTTTTATACATGATTTTTTTTATACATTATTTATTTTACATCGTATTAACGTTATTATTTTAAAAACATTCCACTGACTACTTAAGAATAATGTTTTTGATAAATATATGACAATAAAAACGTTCTACTAATGTTACTACAAGTACGCTTTTGATAACTTTGAGAGAACTTTGGAAGAACTTTGAGAGAACGTTAGCCAACATTCTGAGAATGTTAGCTGGGAAGACACTGTTGACCGTTTCTGTCTGTCCTGCGTCAAGTTCTGGTGGTTTGCTGCCACTTTTATTATGGAGGGGATGAACAGAGCTTTGCAGACGTGGAAACTGGTCACAAGTTTGTAACAACCCTTTAACAACGTTGGCATGTTTACAGGTCCTCAGAGAGGGAAAGTCCACATGGATGTTTTTGCGAGGTTGAGAGTCTCATGACTAAACGCTGGGTTGCAGGGAATGAGGTCATTAGGAGAAGTTGTTTTTACTGAATCCATCTCTCAGTTGTGCAAGAGGAAAAGGGAATTTGGGAAATGTTTAAAGCGCAGGGTCGTCAGTAATTAAGGCTTTTTGTGATGCGTCTGCACTTTATCATCCATCGTTTCTCCTCGTTCTCTCTTCCACAATCTTACACTCATTAATCAGGATGCAGAACTCCTGCAGGGGGATCGTGAGGTCTGTCTTCTGCTGAGCTGTTTGGGGGCCGGAAGACAGCAGTTAGACCCCCAATGCAGCAGTACAAATGCGACACAACTTTGCATGCAAACCCTGGAGGTTATAGGAATAGATCATCTAAAACGGAAAACTCTTTGTTTTCTCACCCTCATGCGCTTCCAAATATGTACATTGTTATTTTTTTTACTGTGGAACATAAATGAAGTATCTTCACACAGATCTTTCCCACAACAACAACAGTCCACAAAATAGCACCGTCGTAAACAAAATCCATATAAATTGTGCGCTATATTTATGGTGCTTGTTTCTGGCATCAAGATCTCACGCTATCTAAAAAGAATCTTATTACAGTTATTTTAAAGATATAGTTTTTAATTTGTACTTTAAAAAAAAATATTTTGCATATTTTTGTGGGCTGTTTTGTCACTGTGCTGTATGAGAACTAATAAGATTATAAGGGCTGAACCACATAGAATTGCAGGAAGAATTACAACTCTCAGCCATTAACCCTCTGCCAGAAATATCAGATGTGTTGCAGGGAAGGTGAGAAGATGAGATCCTCTCAGAATGATTAGCTGTTCTTGACTTTCAGCTCATTTATTTTGGATGTAAGTGGGGAACTCAAACAGGAAGGTGAGCCGTCACTCACGAAATAAAATGAAAAGGCAGGATTATGACTCCAGGAAATGATGTCAGAGATGATAGCGCGGTAAAAGAGCAGGTGAGGTGTGGATGAAACGGTAAGACACGGCAGTTCTCGTGACTTCTGTGTGATGAGATGTTGAGGTGTTCTGTTCTCTTGTTAGACAATGACAGTGAGAGCGATGTGTAATTCCAGCCGACTCTTTAGCGTAGCGCTTCAAAGAGTTTGGTGAGAAGAACTTTTCTTCTGCGTGACCTTCTTCACCCTCCAGCACCGTGATGGATAAAACGTGGAATTCATGAAAGCGACGTTCTCCTTTATTTCTGTAGATGAGAAGGAAAGTTCTTCTGTTGTAACGTGGATGTTCTTCACAGGAGACGAGTTTTGTGTCCTTCATGTCAAGTTTTGGGGTGTGTTTGGATCTGGTTTCCAAAGATAACTGGAAACTGCCTGATAAAATCCAAATATTGGAGCTGATCTAAAAGATGCATGTGTTTGTGTCACACCTCAATGTAAAAATGAATTATTGTCAGTGTGAAGGGTTGTTATTTCAGTGATTTCAGTGACCTGCATGTGGCTGTATGAAACTTGTGTGTGCAACATTTATATTTGACTTCAGATTTTCCTCGCTGGTGGAAAACGGCGCCGCACATGAACATGTGCCGAACGGATGTCTGCTGCAGGAGACACTCTAGCCTTCAGGTTGATGAGTTTTACTCAGAATCATTTTCCCAGCAGCAGCAGCAGGATGTGTGTGTTGTTCCTCTGCTGTTTTCTTCATCTGCTGGTAATTTCCATAAATGTCAGAACTGTGTGAGTCCATACAGAACGACTTCTAAAGCTCATCTTTACTTTTAGTCTGCTTATTCTCTCTCTCTTTCTCTGCCCAGCGATCCCTCTCGCTTCCTCTCTTTCCTGTTACCTCTCTCTCTGTTTCTCTGTCCTGCTATCCCTCTCTCTTCCTCTTTGGCTATCTCTCGCTTTCTCTGTCCTGCTCTCTCTCATCCTCTCTCTCCTGCTAGCTCATTCCTGGTAACTCTCTCTCCCCTGCTCTCTCTCTTTTCTCTCCTGCTATCTCTCTCTTTCCCTCTCTCTACTGCTCTCTGTCTCTCTCTTACTCTCTCCTGTTATCTCTGTCTTTCTCACTCTCCTGCTCTCTGTCTCTCTCTTCCTCTCTCTCTCTCTCTCTCTCT
>JAZGTI010006754.1:0-22845 GCA_036877585.1 Botia kubotai | reverse complement strand
AACCTGGCTAAACCTTTTAACTTGTTTTTTTAAACCTTTTAAAATGGCTGTTAGGTAAACAATGCTTTTAATGCTTGTGTAATGTTTATATATTTGTTGCTGAAATAATGAGCAAACACACCATGTGTATTACTAGGGGCTGATATTGGAAAATTGCTGTTTATATTCTCTGTACCTGGAAAATCACAGTGGTGTATCCTTCTCTTTTCGAGGTCTGGGTTCGTCCTGCGATTGTACCGAACTGGCATGGACCCAGGTGTTGTGGGAGCACGTGTTGAGGTGGGGGTCGGGTGACTGGGCACGTTGACAGCCATTTTGGAGGCAATAGTGGCAGCATAAGATGGAGGTGGTGGTGTCAGATTGTGAAGCAGTTCCTTCTGTCTGTCAGGACTACCTGGTTCTGAGGAGGGGGGTGAGGGAGGAAGATAGGGCATTTTGAGATGTGAGTGGGGCTGACCCTGGGGTTGCACAAAGTGACCTGGGCCGAGAGCGTAACCGGCGGAGGGCATGCCACAGTATGGCTTGGCAACAGTCTGTTGGGCTGCTAACTGCAGGTCGTGGAAAGTAGGCATCTGTGAAGGCATTGGGTGAGCATGAGGGTGGGAGTGAGAGTCTGTAACAGCTTGATGGTGGACATCCAGCTCTGAATTGAGGAGCTGAAAGAGAGGCCCATCCTGTGGGATATCAAAGCTTTGCATCTCCTGCTTGATAAAGACCCCATTATTACCATCCATCGTGTTGATTCCGGAGCCTGGCGTGGAATTTGAATTAAAGATGCTGGTAAATTCTGGTAACGTGGGTGGGGCTGGGCCATTTGTGCTTACTGGGCACTCTGGATGAGAAAAAGGGGCTGCCACAGGTTCAGTTTTGACCTGGCTGGGGACTGAAGGCCGTGCCGGCCGGCATAACCCGGTTCTTAAGTAAGCAATGTCAGGCAGGTAGACATTCATGTTAATGCTGTAGGGGGAACCTTGGTCATCCGCGAAAAACTGGTCCACTACAGATAAACTGTCCCGTTGTGACTTCTTTGGCTCTGGGAGAGCCACAGGTTGTGGAGATAGATATTTGTCCATCTCTAATTTAGCCTAGAGAGCAAAATAGAAATCATAAGATTGTGTTACAGTTGTAAATGCCATTAAAGGTAAACATGATAAAGAAATTTCAGAATAATAGTTTTGCACACTCTGCTTCTGTCAGCAAAGCTGGCAGGATCTCCTATGACTGCTTGTGTTGGCTGAGCACAAACACAGTATATATAAAATTTTGGAAAGCTTGCAGGAACGCATATATTCACTTACTGTTGCAACAATGACCAGCTTCCCTGCTTACTCAGTTAACCTAACTTGTTTAGAGAAATGCTGGTCTATTGAAAGAACTAAAGACTTTAAAGCATAATCTGGATATTATTTACATTACACTTTATGAAATCTCTATTCTGTAGAACTACATGTTAATTGGTATTCAAATAAATACACAACAGTGATGAAGGAGGTGAAATAAATACATATATAGGATTTTCATAACTTCCAAGAAACCAGATCTGCACTGGTTGATTTAAATGAAAGCAACTAAATTATGATTATGAAAACAATCTGTAAATTCTCCGTAAACTCTACATGTCAAATTGTAAACCATCAAATACGGGACTTTATGTTTAAACCCATGATCTGTGACCATGTATAAAGTATGAGACAGGATGAAGCGTCTGGAGCAGTCAGAGGTAAAACATTTATCAAGTCTTCTTCGATACCTCTCTGCTAGATTCCGCCTAAGACTGTAAAACAGCGCTCATACCACAAGCTGAAAACAGACTGCTGACAGGTGGAAAGCATGCTGGAGAGATTACTCAGTTTTTCCAAATGAAACCGTAATCGGTAAAAATAATACATCAGTGCTTATTCATTAATCGCTAATGCGAGTAACATATATAGACTCGCTTGTGGAATAAACAAGAGGGAAGAAAATAACTCGCACATGCACACACACTCGGAATGCCAGAGCTGTTTAAGCGCTCTTTACGCGGCTGCTACGCATAGCTATTTCTGGATTTAGATCTTCCAGCTGTTCGCGGACATGTATCTCTTTCACAAGTTTTCAGATTGAGGGTCTGCGTTGCTGGGAAGTTTCAGTGCGGAGCGCGAGAGCAGCGCGCGTGGGTGAGGGGGATCAGTTGTTTACGGTTCGGTAGCCAAGAGACCAACTGCAAGCAACTGACATGAGTCTGTCCGACCCAGCCCATCCTCTCCCCTCCGCTACAACCACGGGGAAATCCAAAAAGATAACCAAATCATTATAAAATCTATAATCTATATACTTCACATATTTAAATCAATAAACAAACGGAGCATGATGATGATTGCGGGACTGTAAGCCTGGAACATGCCGCATCATTCTCAACTGCACGTCCGACCCCCAAATAGATGTATATCGTTTTATGCGGAGATACACTCAAATCTACCAGGAAGAAAATGCAAAGTGTGATAAAAACAATTAGCCTACCTGAGAATAGTCGCTCGATAAACACCTTTCTGTGTCAGGATTCTTGACTTCAAAGGAAAACAGAGAGGAGTCCTCCTGAAAGCCGTCGGACAGTGAGGGTTTGAGAAAATAGAGAAACTCATCTTGTCCCTGTGCCAGCGCAGCGCTCATCGTAAGAAGCGTAGCGGCCATAAGCCCGTGGTTGTGATGGAGAACGAGTCTGTAAAATGTACTTTGATATACGTTGACTAAGAGGAGGTGAGTGTATTGTCTGGTGCATGGAATGACACCCGTGCGCGTGCGTGCTTTCGGTAGTAATGTCCCGTTTTGCCTCACTCCGTTCCTGAATGTCGGCATATATGTATGAGCGTTGAAGGGGCGGGGCATGACACTGAAAAATTGAAAGGACTACACCTTTACTACCACTGCCGTTACTGAAACAGCTGAACAAACCCGTCAAAACAGAGCTACAGTTAAATCTGACAAGCCCTTTACCTGGTTCACTTCAATAACAGGAAGGCTGTGCGCGAGCCTCGCTAAAGCTGAGAAACATTATATGTTGCTTATTTGTTAAAAAAATAAAAGGTAATTTAGTAATGAAACCATAAACGTAACAGCGGAAAAGTTAACCTCAGTACAGCAGCCTGTATAAAGGAGCATTGATTAAGAGTCAGTAATAAGCTACAATTGCTCCCAAGTTTAAAATGCGTCTGCCAGCACGTATACTCTTTACAAAGCTGTAAAAAGTGGCCTTATTTATAAATGTTCCAAAGCAGAAAATAAATGTTTACCATAATTTTAAAGCAACAGCAGGAAAAATATCAACCGCTAGCAGACTCTATTAACGATCAACTGTTCAATATTGATCAATAATATGAAATTCTGTGCTACTGCTGTTCTTGTCGAACATGTGAGCTTGTGGCGCGTAACATTAAGATGACACAAATAAGCGCACGATGCTGCTGCGATTAAGGTATGCGCGCTCCTCTATTTTTATCAACAGCGCGTCTCGCGTCTTACGAATCAAAACGGATAGATCTAGATCTTATTACAATCAAATGACATATTTAGATATTGAATTATTTTACATGGTAATGAAAAACAATTTTTGACAGGGTGCATTGTAATGTGTTTACTTTTTGTAGTTTATATTATAGTTACTGTATTTCTTATATTTATTTTTTAAAAATCCTGTTAACATTTAACACATTTAAACAACAACAAATTCATATGCTTAATGAACTGCAATAAAAGTGATTTAATACTAAGAAAGAGAAATGTATAGTTTAGGGTTCACATTCTTGATGGCTACATAAACACAACACAAACCTGTGTGACTAGTTATGTAATATGTCCTCTAATAGCTTAAATTTTTTTTAATGATTGCATGACATGTAGTATCCCTCTTAAACGAGTTTAACAAGTCTCTGTCATTTGGCTTTCCGTTGTAGTTTTCTATACCAATCTGCAACTTCTTTATTGGTCTGCAAAAATAAAAAAGCATCAGTTAAATATCTGCATTATGTAAACTTATAAAAGTTAGTGTATCATACTGATATAAAAGTTTTACAATTTGTCATCAGTTTATCAATCAGTCCATAAAAATATCTATCTTTGGGCTTGGGTCCATGATTGGTTTGATCTGTGTTTTTTAATGGTCTATGAACTGCTCTACCGTACCATCTGTCTTAAGCTCAGGTAGAGACTAAGAAAAAGGCCCACCATGCTGTGAGTGCATGCTAATCAGGACTTCATTACAGACAGCTCCTGCAACAGAGTAAGAACAAATCAGTGATGGCTTGATGGATCTTGCCTTCACCCCAGAATATTGTCAGTTTGCTTCCCCATGACAACAGGTATTAAGAATGAGCCGGATGTTTCTAAAGTGCTTTGATTGCAGTCTTGTGTCAGCAGTGCTATGACCTTAGGCAGGGCAATTAACACTGAAACGACAAAGTGGACATTGATGGATCGCACAAGAACCTGGTGTATTTCTGCATGTCTGAATTTTCACTCAAATTCAAATCTAAAACTAAATTTAATGTACTTACTATTGTGTGATAAGGGTTTATTTATATATGTTTTAAGCATAATTAGTCATTATATTTTATATATAATTGGTTACTTTATATTTAGTAGTAATTATTTTAAATCTGTTCAATAAAAACACCTCAACAAGCCCTTCTTTAGTGTAAATATTTATGAATCAGTTGAGAGAAACACCCTCAAACAACATAGTGTTCTTAAAGTACTCTGAAATTATCAGTATATATAATTTGGTTCAGGGAACAGATAAAAGTTCACTGAAAATATGTACACATCTGACTAAAAGACTAAAGAGATTAAATAATACAGTAACCCAGTTTCTCAATTGTTTCAGCCATCTTTGTAGCATTAAGCCAGAGGATATAAGATGACCTAAAAAGTGCTAAAAAAGCAACTTTTAACTAATGTCAAGATCTGTTTGGTAAATCTTTTACTAATCTTTTTGTAGTGTTAGTAACAATCCAAAACCTTGCTGAAAGCTGTGTCTTATGTTTATGTATGTTTACGATCCTTGTGTTCAACCACAGCCTTGTCTCAACTACAACCTATTAGTAATCTGTGGCTGCATTAAAAAGATCCCTTCAAGTTTTTACCTGATTTGTGTGAATAAATTGAATATACTTGGAGAATGATTGTTTGATGTCAGATCACAGGACAAGAGCAATTACACGTTTCAACATGCTGCTAAAAACCCTCCAATAATTAAAAGCACAGGAAAGTGACAAATATAGCACACATATACAATTAATTCTGTCTCACAAATGTAAATCTATATTGCACAGGTTTTGTAAACTTATGTAAACTAACTGTCCTAATTATGATCATGCTTTATCTAAATCTTTACATTAAATGAAAACAAAATTCACCCTCTACAAAAACATGTAAAACCATATCTTTTAACAGTTTATTGTACATGTGTAGGAAAGCAATCCAAACCAATTCTAAAATCATATTGAAAGATTTAGGCAACACATTTTATTTGTGAAGTAACTTTTTAGAAAAGCAATCCAAAACATCTCCTGCTAGTTCATGGCAGCCCATTTCAGTGGTCAGTGTAGATGAGACTGATGCGTAAGAGTCATTCAATATTTCTATTTATCACTGCACAACCATATGCGCTGGTATGCTAAAAAGTGCCAGAGAGGAGCAGCTGTCTGTGAGGATTGCATGCTTTCTGCCAACATGCCACTGGAAGTTGTGAAGTCGGCACAGTGTGTTCCAGCAGTATTTGGATGAAAATAGCTCCAGATTTCACCGGCGCTTAATCGGTTACACCCTGCCCTTAATAACCTGAGAGCTTAGAGTGTCAGAAGATGTATACGGTACCTTCAGTGTGCTTTTCAATACAGCAAATATAGGATCGTGCCATACATTTAATATAAATGCAGCTCAATGCAAGTACATACATATCAGTATGCAAATTAGGATAATCTTTTCACAAAAGTAATATCATGCACTGATTGTTGCTTTAGAAATTCATGCCATGCCTTTCAAACACTATATGCAAAACACACGGGTCAAGTAGATTTGTCTTCACACATCAGTTCCTCACAATAAGGTAAAATACTACCTGTATGTCAGCAAGAACACCACAGGCTATGCAAGGTTATTACTGACGACTCGACTGTAGACTTGAGCATGGGAAACAATTGACCTGAGAGACTGGATTTTCTAGTTAGTGAGTGGATCTCAGAAACTTCTAAGAAAGGTTTTGTCACAAATGAACAAGCAGTGCTGAGATGTAAAGCACATCCAAAACATACAAAGCTTACAGTAACTTACAGTAGACATTTGTTGATCAATTGCTACAGGTTACTAATTTGCCCAAGGAGCTTTTCAATAAGGTGATAATTTGTTTGGACAGTAAACTGCAGATACATGCACCTGCTGTTTAGAATGGCAGGCAATGGCAGGCAGTGACTCTGACAATGATAAAAGACACACCTAAACTAGACTGTTTCTGTCTCATATCCTTGTATGGACACCATTAATTGACAATATATGATGTTTCTCAAAAAATATTATTGCCTATAACCTATGAGTATGTATGCATTATAAACACACCAAACTGTATTTATTACCTTTAATGATTTTTTTTTTTATAAAAAATATTTTGATTGTCAATAATTTTGGTTGTTCATTGAAATACTTGGTACATCAAATATACATTAAAGAATTAGCATCAATCTCTACATCAGTTATATACCAGGACTAGTCTGGTAAGACCTGCCTTCATCATTAAAATCAATTCACCTATGCCATTGGTGTTACTGGTTCCAATTACCTTTGGTTACTAGGTGTAACAAAACAGCACTTACAAAGACATATTGCATCTGTTTTCTGTTAATATGCAAAGCATCTGTATCTATCTATTATATTCTCTATCCATCTCTAAACTGGCTCTAATTACTTTAAATTAGTTGCAACACCACAACACTGACAAAAGAGCCAACCAGACAAAGCCAATTAAATCCAATTAAAGCCAATTAAATTAAGTCTTCTAATATAAGTCAGGTTTAACATATTGATATGTTTTATTTTATTTTAAATGGAAATGGCACCACAATTGCAGAATGACACATTAAATTACTGTATGTCAACGCTTAAAATTAACCAATTATAAAAACATGTAATTACACAGTACTTTGTACTGTGGGATGCTGATTATTCCAAACAATACATGACACATCCAAACCTAAATGTTAGGTTGTTAATAATATACAACAAAGCTTAAAATAATCACTAAAATTAATAGTGTATTTTTATACAGCAGTTAACACTACCTCATTTGACTTCTATGTTTTTTTATCTAAACATCTGAAATAAAACAACAACACAAACCTGCATTTCAGCACACAGGGGGTTTAACAGATCATTGTATTTCTTCTTGAAGCATGAGTTGCCAGTTGAAAGTGAGACTTAAAGTATTGTACTATTTTTCATCTGCTTATACACCACTTACCTCCCCGTGGTTCAGGAGTCTCTCCAGAACAGCGGCCATATTGTTTTTCACCTGCAACAGCACATTCTTCTCTTTTCATAGTGCACTGTGAAAATGAACACAAATGGTCTTGTTTTGGGCCCTGACAAGTAATTTGTAAGTGGGTTTATTGTTAAAAAAGTTACAACAAATAAATTACATATAAATACCATCAAACAGTAAAACAAAACAATCTCTCGAAGCAAGATCCTCGAATGCGCCAATACATCAGGTCAAACAGTCATCTGGGACTCACCTGCACCTCGTGAAACACAGCAGATTCACGCAGTAAAAACAACTGCATTCCAACACAGCAATTTTTTATGTCAAACACACCAAATGAGTGATGACAAACGTAGTGAGAAGGCTTTGCTGACGTTTTGTAGGTATTTAGCTCAAAGTGTACAACCTCAGACACAGAATTGACTGTTGAGCTGTGAACAAACTCACAGCCGCAGGGCTTGACAGAAGCATTTATTCAAACACTGAGTATGAAAGCCATCGAATAAAACCGATGTGAAATCAACTACCCATGTGTGAATCACATACACATCACTGACTTCTTAGCACCTGTTGGTGCTGAACCTGTTATTTTGATTTGTAATATGTTTCCTAGTTCCTTCTGTGTGAACTTAAGTTGGGATGCGACAAAAGCAAAAGGGGCAACATCAACCGAGACCACCTCTGCATCACTGAAATTTAATTCATATTTTTCACATTAGCCTCAGGAAAATGAATACAGGCTAATACAGGAGAAAACCTGTCAGTTTGCATATACCGTAAAGAGTTTAAGGGGGAGGGGGCTGGAGGGAGAAAACAGATTATACCTGTCATTGATATGCGATTCAGCCAACAAAAGCTGCAAAAAAGCCTCCAGCCAGCCATGTACGCATGCACAGACACATGCACTCATACAGTCACGGTTTCTGACCTTTATCTATAGGTCGACTACTCTCGCTCCCCAGTGAGATTAACTTTATTTAAGATTCAAATATTGTCTTTTATCTTTCCTCACCTCCTTTTTCGGATTAAATTAAAAAAAAAAATCTGTCATAAAAACTTAAACCAAATACTAATTGCAAAGAGGATTTATTTGTATTAAATTAACACATCTGAAATCTTTACTTGTTCATTACATTGCAGGGACAAAAATTAAAATGACAGAATTCTCCTGTGATCCATGTACTGTATATCCAATGACATTTTTAGTAGACAAAGTGAGCATTGTTTTGAGCATGTTTTTAAAAGGAGTTTAATTTGTATTTCATTTATAAGTCCACATGGTCAAAGTGCCATCAGTTGCACACACCTGCTCGCTCTAACTCCTTCCCGGCGCCCCCCAACCACTTAGCATTGCGGCTCCTTCAGCAGCAGGGGCGGCACAGGTATCATAGATAATAGAAAACACAGATGATTTTTTTTTCCTCCAAGTTCGTGTACCGCCCCCACGTGACATGACAAAATGCCGCCCCGGGCGCCCCCGTTCGCCCATGCCTAAAACCGCCCCTGAGCATAGACATAAATGTATTCAGGAACCGTTGCAACCATTGTTACAAAAAATGGCAATGTTTCTATGGAAACTCCACATATATCCTTTTAAAATAAAAGCTTTGTTTTAATTATGGAATCAAGCTGTGACAATGTGTGTGATGAGGATCTGCCACCCCTAACTCACTTCCTCGTCTACCCGTGTGAGACACACTTTCAGCATGTGGATCTTAGTGTCTCTCTGTCTGACTGTCTCAATCAGATAGCTGTGCGGCGGCTGGGCCTACTGAAGAAGCTGGTTGGCCACCACCAGCTGGACACAGTATTTAACATTAAAAGTTTACACATAACATGCATTTTATTTTCCTAACTCTGTCAACCACACTGTAAAAAAATCTGTATATTAACAGTTTGATTGTAATTTTTTACAGAAATAGTCAGCAGAATGTGATTTGCAGCCCTTGATCTCTGCAGGCAGGTTTTGGTGGCTAAAATGTTCCCAAAATAGCATGAAATTTTCACTGGTAAGTAATGTGATGAAAAATTTGACACTGCAGTTCAACTGAGTGACTGTTTTATGGCCATTATTAGTAGTTTAAAATGATATTGTGTGACTTAGTCAGGTAAAACATAAGAGTGTTTTAAAAGCGCTAACAAGGAAGGGCTGATGGTGTACGAACGGAACGGCAAGACTATGAGCATTGACTTGGTGATGTTTACTTGTTTATGCCCCCTTCCTATCATCAGGATGTAGAGGCTCACTGGCCTAGGCACTATTATTTAATTACACTTTTCATAGTAATAATTCACAGGTAGATAAACTAAATGTTTTTTTGTTGTTATTGTTTTACAAAACACCTGAACTGGTTATACTCATCAACACAATCAGTCTAAAGAACAGTCATTTTACTAAGCAATCATAATCTCACCTGCCACTCAAAGGACCAAATAAAATCTATCAGTCAGTGGCTGTCAGGAGTGATAAGATACAGTGCAAAAAATAGAAGATGACATGTGTACAAGATCACAGGTAAGATCGTACTATCTTCGGAAGCACATGTCTGTGCTGCAGTGGCAGGGTGCGGCTGTTAATGTCTGCATGCAACGAGAGGCTGCAGCAGTGTGGGTGGCTGAGTGAGCAATCTAAGGAATTTTCATAAAGAAAACTTGCTTTTCTTTTTTAACGAAAAGATACAAAGTTAAAAGTCAGTCATGTCTGACAAAGAAAGGGTCTGTTTTGCTAACAGTAAAAGCCACCTTCACAGTTAACTCATTACCATTGCCCAACCGCTGCTCCAATTGGATGAGGCTAAGCCAGAACTTGCGTGTAAAAGGGTGATAGAAAAAGGGTGAATGTCTAGTTCTGCTTTTTTTTTTGCTATGAGAACGTGAAAGAGATTAAACACGCCTGGGAAATGTGATGTGTGTAAACAGGGTACAGGAGCACAGGCCAAATACAATACATCAACACATGGATGATTCAGGGTCTTTGTGAGAGCACCAAGCATGACAGTTACGGTCTGCTATGATCTTTTTATGAGTATTTGAAACACAATGAAAAGAAAACCCTTGAAGCTCAAATGTTATGTCTGAGAAGACGACAGTATTTACACACAAGGCAAGTTACTTGTATCTTGGGTTGTTTTAAAAGATGCAATTAAGTTTACTCCCCTGTGGCCATTCCCTGTCAGCCTGCTGTGCCAGAACAACTGATCACGCAACACAACCATTCAACACTTTATTCTGTACAACACCTTTCTTCTAAGACAATGCTAATTACGGTTGGTGACCAACCATGCATTTTTACAGCTTTTTAAAAAAATGGACCTTCTGTTTATTTATTTATGAATCATTTTACTTTCAACCGAGAACAGCATGTACCAGGGTAAACCTGTGCTGTAGGAGGAAAGAGAGGAACAAGCACAGACTTGTGATGCTTCTTTGATAAAAGTTGATCCCAACTAATCCAGGAGACCGTCTCTCATTTACAGGATTTACTACAGCCATATTGCTCTTTCTCTGGTAAATTGTGACATTTTGTATTTGACTATAAATTTGTCCACACATGGGTTTGAAATATTTAGGTATACATGCAGGTGGGAGCTTGTAGAAGCTCTATAAACTTAACCTAACCTGACCTGATCATAAAAATTTCTTGGGATGAATACCAAAACCCTTTGGATGTTACACTGTATGACATTTATGACAGCATTGTAGAGCCAGAAAAACACAAGAGATGGGAGCAGGATTTTGGTATAAGCGTAGCTGGAGATTTGTGGAGAGAGCTATATAAGAATGCTGTTACATTTTAAATTCCAGGTATAGAAAGGTATAATCCAAGTATAATTCCATTTAACTTAACATGGTTCTGATAAGACAAACTAAAAATAGTTTTTCATCCCTCAGCTTTTTATGTAGCATATTCGAAGGAACCTTTGTCATTTTTCTTGGTAGAGAATATTGATTTTGGCAAGATAAATGAATCCATGAATCCATGATCATTCATGGATCTGCCATTTCAACAGATCTGCCTTCTGGTTCACTTTAATAACCACAGGTAGAACACTAATAACACAGAAACGTTACTGATAAATGTACTGTGTTAAAAATGAAAGACACGGTGGTACCAAATGGAATGTGGATAACAAAACAGTCCTAGAAAATACCCCTAGAATCAATACCATTACAACTAAGAAACAAAGGCAAAACATTCTATAAACCTGCCATCTGCCAATTTGAGTATATCAAAAGCATGCCACTAGACCAGACTGATTTTCCCTGTAAATAAATATCTGATTTGCTTTAATTTTGTATAACAATGTTGTTGCCCTATATAGATGCATCAAATCAGTAGATAAGAGTGATTTCATAAGTTATACAAAATCTAAAAAAGAGAATCCATGTTAACAATGCCCTATCTAATCTATAGGTGTGGGTTAGTCTAATACAAAAAAGGCAACAATTCTGATACTGCAAGGAATCCCTGATTTACTTGCACGACACGATTTACTTGCATTACAGTATGTGTGTTATCTCAAGTAAAATACAATTTGATAGCTGTTTACTATGCATGTAGTGTACTTCTTTATCAGAGTCAATTTATTCTTTTTTATTCACCTATCTATAGTATGTGACATCTGATGCGCTATTATTCACCCACTGAAACTGATTACGTGTTCTAACCGATGACTAACTGCTCAATAGTGCAAGGGTGGGACTGTTTAGCAGCTTCTGAACATTTTACAGAGACTTAAATCACTATTTAACTTATGGGGCCAATATAAAGCATTTACCCTCTTAAGCAGTAACCATATGTTAAACAAAGTTTTACATTACAGTTATTAAACACAAAGAATCGTTTGCTTAAGTATTCACCCCTTCAAGTCAGTGTTCAGAAGAATTGCTATAGAAACAATTATGGCCTTGAGTCTGTGTGGAGGTCACTATCAGATTAGCACATTTGACCATTGTAATCTGTCTTTGGTTCAGTCAAGTTGTATAGAAATTGTGAGTGGACAGCCCTTTTCAAGTCCTGACATAAACTCTGAATTGGATTAAGATCCAAGACTGACTAGCCACTCTAAAACATTAACATTGTTGCTTTCTGATCAACCCTGTAGGTCATAGTATTACTGAAAACAAACTTTCTTCCAAGTGGCAGGTGTTTGGAGATTCCACAAGTTTTCCTCAAAATTTGTTCTGTATTTCATTGTTACTCAGATCTCAGTATGTTTGTTTGTTTAAATTTTAAAGACATGTTAGCATCAAGGCTATCCACGTGGCAAACACAAGGTTAAAAATCACACTTCACAAAATTCAAAACATTATATAAGATTTTTCAACTCAACATGAGATAAAAAAACCCAAACATGTTTGGGTGACACATTCTGAAACACTCCATACAAACATGTTTCTGAATAAAAATGTTGCATAACAGTATCAGACAAATCCCTCTGTCCCTCACAGTATGTTTAATAAAGCACAGTATTAGGCTTGTGTCAAACATGGCATTTAATCTAATGCCTAAACAAAAATTAATTTTGGTTTCATCAGAGACTTCTAGCAAGCTGTAGAGAAGAGATTTCATGTGACTTTCATACAGTGGCTTCTCTTTGCCAGTCTCCTATAAATCTATGACTGACAAAGTACACAAGCACCAGTTGTAATATGTTGTTTTAAGTCTCTGCAATATCTAACTAACTAACTAACTAACTCCAGTTGTCAATGGTCTTATTATGGCCTCCCTCACAAGTCTTGTTTGAGGACAGCCTGCTTTAGATTTACAGCTGTTTCTCAATCACCTATTTAACTGTACTCCATTAAATATTAAATCACAAAAAAATCTTGTATTTAATCCTGCCTCAAAACTACTGACTCCCCCAGAAGTTGGCCCTTTTCTGTTGATGTGTTTCCATAAGACATTCAATGGAAACCTACTAACTACACAAAGGTTATTTCCATTTAGCTATGATTTCTGAACAGTGATGATTTAGGTGTCATATTAAAAGGAGATACTTAGTAATTCAGTCATTTGGATTGTAAATTCATAAGTTTTTTCCGTTTTTACTTATTGGCACCATAGATTTGCAAAGCCAGAAAAGTGACAAAAATCAACTGGATCTTTTTTGTACAGACATATTCCATAGGTAAATAAGATGATTGCCAGTGGCAAGAACTGACTGATACTGGAAACTCTTCCACTCTGTTGTCCTGTCTTATGTAAGTGCAGCTGTGCTTATTTAAAAAACTATTTCTTTGTGTTTCTCATTTTGCTGTTAAAATTAAGCAATCATCTAAATTGTAACTGTCAGTAATTGTATATAATTTATAATTTAATTATATATAATTGAATTTTATTTTAAATAATAACTAACTACTTTTATTTACATAACTTACTGGCTAAAAATGTAGCTAGTTTATCACATATATCATGTATACAGGTATAATCATATGAATCAGACTGAAACTGATTTAAACGGTGCTGTGTCTTATTTCTGAATGGTTCAAATGTTTCAAACTATCCTCCAAACTCTAGGGAGATTTTGTTTCTTGCCATTTTAAGCAAAGACGGTTGATTGTGGTTTTGTGTTTTTGACCCGAGCTAACAATAAATATGCAAATACAACAGATCTTATGTGAAACTGAAAATGCAAAGACAGTTAAGTGCTAGAACAGAGTGTATGTACCAAGGATTACAGTAAAATAAGCAATTTAAAAACCTGACATTTTGAGATGAAAAGGTGATTAGTAGTTTTACATTTTGCTTTAATTAGTTGCTGTTAATGGATGAATAGAAGAGTGGACGACACCAATTTCTTTGGTCAGGTTTACAAAAAACAAAAGTGACAGTTGTGTATGGATCAGGTTTGTTTTTCTCTAATTCAGAGACCAAAAAGATGGTTCAATGGTTCTGAAATGATTCAAATACACTTAGGTGTCACTTTGACCTCTCAAACACCAGCAATCAGGTTTGCAGCAAATCATATCTACAAGGTGTAAAAGGTCAATTTTTGATGTTACTCTTTAATACAGAAAATGATGTGCTCTTAGCCTACCTCAGGGCATATTGCAGAATTCAAAAACTTCATAATCATAATCCTTTTATACATCAAGCTCAATATCATTTCAAGGGCTAATTTTGAACAAGCATGTCAAAGGCCGTGTGTGAAACCTATGGGTAGACCTAGAGGCCATTGTTGTATATGAAGTCTCTGTACATGCTTTCTACTGCCAGCTCATGCTCCCCTACTATTGTATACAGTACATGTGTGTCTATTCATTGGACATGTATATATTTTTGTGTGAAGAGTGAAATGCAACACCTCTTCAAAGATCTGACTGCTGTGAGCTGTCTGCCGCTCTAGGTCTCTCTCTGAGTTCTGTTTCTCCAGCTGCAGAACCCTGCATGCCAAGTGAACACTACACGCACACACATGAAACCTATGATTAGAGTCTTGCAGACATAAAAACATCATCAGCAAACACAAAGATGAGCTTCTGTTTTTCAAAGACATGCAACTGCCTCAGACTTCAACTTTGCTTCAGTCTTCTCTTAGCAGTTGTTGGAATTTTTGCACCATAACTATATGAAAACAGAACCCTCTCTGCCTCATCTTAATTTTACACTACAAAAAGTAAAAAAGAAGTGGATTTAAGAGAAACATGTCTAGACCACCCAGATAGCAACATGGCCGGAGGGGAGAGCGCTATTACAACTATAAACAATTTTCTTACAATACATAGAAAGGTTCTTGTGTGTCAACGTTTCAAGAGGTTCCGCAATTACAGGCAAAGAAAAGAGAGACTGACTTTCTTCAAACATTAATAAAAAACCATGAGAAAAAATATTTTGTTATATTATTGTATATATTTATTATTTATTTATTATAACTGTAGCGAATTTACATGGAGTTCAGTCTTTGCTTTTTGGGTCTGTTTTGCTTTAGACTAAGAAATATAAAAAGTGAACACTGTTCTGAAATTTACCTCTGTGGTATCTTTATATATGCACATATGTTCTGCTAATCATCAAATCATCAATCATCTGCTGTCATTAAAATAAATTGCCAAAGGAAAAGAAGTTCTGCAAAACACTAACGATTTGTGAATTACTCACATTGAATTATTGAATCTATTGAATCTTACAGTGCTAGTTTCATTTCATTGGACACTTTAAGATGTGTATATGTTGCACAGTGTATCAATCTATCAAAGCCACAATTTTGGTATTAACCCAATCCTATTTACTTGCAATTTATTTGAATTTAAGCTTTTTTACTTAATAAGTGTTTATCTATTGAGGTTTAAAATCTGTTAATTGCGTGACAGGGTTTTTTTGCGTGTTGCTAACCTGATGGATATAAAAACCTGGCTTTATTAGCCTTTCACATTACCTCGGCTCTGTGTCAACAAATTCAATGACGTTTCAAAAAGGGTTATGTAAGGACAAAGCCCTACGGTGTTTCGTCAAAGCACTTTCAGGTCTGATGTATGTTTAGTATGGCATTTAAAACATGCTAAACCATTTTGTTGTGGAAAAACAGACAGGTGGCGTATTTAACATACTTCAAATTTTGACCTGATAATTGCACTGATTGTAGTAGTAAACCTCACATTGCATCAATTTGGTTTTGCAGCAGAATGGCTTCACTTGTATTCATAAAACAGATTCTTGGTATTTGCCTGACCTGTTTTGAAGGGGAGGGGTCTTTTTGACAATTATTATCAGTAGGTGAAGTAAACTAGATATGGCAGGACTAGAGATGGCAGGAAATGTTGGCAAGAAAACAGGAAAAGAGGATTTCCCGCATAAGCAATATGTATGGACCACATGTGCTGACCCCTAAACCACAGTTTAAACTTATTTACAGAATATATACATACATACATACAGAATTACTGTATATATGCAGAAATAAGACTTATTGACTGAAATATACTTTAAACAAATAGTTCAGACGCAGGGCACAATTACCCAATGTGCTGGTCTTCTTTGGTCTCTAGTGACTGCAGTATTGACAAAATCTTACTGTTTTAGAACCATGCCTTACTTTCCACAGCCTGTATAGTAACATCATCCTCCTTTTCCAATCACTCGTATGTCTTCAGTCATACCTGCTGTTCAGAATTCTGCGCTTGCAGTTCAGTGATGTTTTTCTCTGATGATGTCTGTAGTCCATAAAACTCTTTTGTTAGAACCTGTACAAATAGAGCAAGAGGACAAATACACAAATACAAACTGAATAACAAGGGTGGTGTCATAACAGCCTGTTCAAAGGTTTTATGTTGCTCACAGATACGCACAATTATTATATCATGAGGGTGGGATGCAGTTCATCCCTTGTCTTGTTTTTAGTTATTTGGTGTATGAATGGCAGCAAGGTGACAAGAATCATCAATTTGAAGTTAAAATGGGAAATGTAATTTTTAGAGAAAGTGTTAATTGCCAGACTAACCAGAAAGTATTTTTTATTAGGTTATCTGTATGTTTTATTATAGTTATTTGTATGTATAATCAATAACCCTTGCAGACAGAGTCTAGGCCTTGAAGAAAGTGAGCATTTTTTAACTTTTGTTCTACTAAGAGTAGAATATTTTGTCATTGCTGCTTCACAATGAGGAAAAACCAGACACAACAGCTCTCAGGTATGGCCTGCTACAGTGATGTGGTCACGCATGACTACTAAATCATAAAAGACTGTGAGGTAAAATGTAGTCTGCTTTCACTGCTTCTGTCAGTATACAATGCTATTTTAGCATAAGCGTGGCAGCAATATGATGTGATAAATGTTTGTTATAACAAAAATACATTTTGGAAAATAAATTTTCAATAAATTTAAAATAGAATACTACCTTTTTTTGAAAATTAATCTAACAAAATCTAATCAGATCCTAAAATAATAATTCTAAAATTAGCAATCGGCCTGGGATTCTGAAATGTTTTACAATTTACATCTTAAAATATTAAGAAACATTTTATCTCGCAGTAAAGCCAAATCACATTGTTTAGGTTTCATGTGCATAGCATCTTGATAGTCTTTGCCATTTATGTTTAGTCAGATGTTTATTTAACCTCTATTGCCTTGCGTCCAGTTTCTTCTGATGTTTTTTACACTCCATTTGACAGAGGCTGAGATTCCTGGCTGTCTCCTTCTGGACCATCTAAGCACGCTCCAACTTAAATGTTTTCAGCTTCACCTGGTTAACCAGCTCTGCCACCCTGCTGTCTGAACCCAGCTGCCTGAACTTGGACATGATATTAAAAGGGAAAATGTAAGATCATCTATATTTACCCATTTTACACACTGTTTAGTCAACCCTACATGCATTAGTTCACCCTTTAAAAGGAATAGCAAATATCCTGCTCATTAAATAAAAAAATTAAATAAACCAAAAACAAACTCTTTTATTTCACATTTTCCATTTAATAGGTCGGCATGTGATGCAAACAAAACAAGAACAAATACCAAAAATAAAAGCATAAATAAAGCAAAAACACGCTTGAAAATTCTGCACAGCCTGCTCACCTTGAGCTAAACTAAGCGATTACCAAAATATATGAAGAAGCCAAGCTTAGATGTGGCTGCATCTGACGTGCAAAGTATATTTCCTAGGGCAAAAAGTCACAGTTTTCTCTTGAATCCCCAAATCACAACATGCCCAAACATACTGGGTATCTGTTTGCATCCTCCTACAGATTTCTGAAGTATTAAAACATTTTATTAAAAAATCGGGAGAGCCCAAGGGGTTTTGGCTGAAACTGTCACCACACCTATGGAGGGGCCAAACTGGAAGGTCAAGATTTCACTTTGTTTACGCTTTGTCACATGCATGCATCCAAATACAAGCAGTGTTGTAAAGAATTCTATAAAGGTAACAATTATGATGACCAACGCCTACAGGCAAAATCGTGACAAACTGTGTGTAATTTGACAACTCCCAATCAATCTTAGATTGTGGAATGAGATTGAATTCTGTTTAGGTATTTATTGGTCTAGTCAATTAGGTTTATTTGTTTGCATAAATACAGTAAATAGAAAGGGTAAAGACACATAGGCCGTTAAAATAGTTTGTTGTAGGAGTGGTTGTCTGACGATGAACAAAAGCAAATATTTATAATTGCTTCAATTACTTTACTATAAAAGCAAACCATCTTGGAATCATTCCATTGTCTTTTTCCTGGTGACCTAAAAAAATACAATTGCTCAATTGAAAAACTTCAATTCTGCTTCATTCAGTTTACTGTCATGACGCAATGCAATGCAATACTCATTTTTATACTCGCCTCCCCCATTTCAATTTGCCAGCCCAAAATAGAGTCGCCGGACAACATGTCCACAGACCACAGACTCGACCTCTCAAGAGCAAGAGCTTAAGAAGCATCTGTCATTTTTGCCCTCAATCCAGCTTCTCCGTGAATGTGAGCAATCTGGTCCCCGCGGCTGAAAAACGTGGGGCATGCCCAACAACTGTGCACTGAGTATCTGCTAGCATCCAAGGCATGCACCAGGAGCTCAGTGACACCTTAAGCCTTTCACATGGGCAAATATGGGCTGACCATTCAGCCTGAAGGGGAGGGGCAACAATACATGCATTTCTAGACATCCAATTAGTCACTTAGAAAAGAATCTGGTATTAAAAACCTTAACTAGTCTTTAACATTAAATTATCTCATGCACATATGACAAATTCAAATTGAAAAAAAAAACATATAAAAGCTACAGCTACAAACAGATCTGACCAGTACATAATAACTGTTTGCATTTATTTTATTACATGCAGTCCTGTTAGGACAACATCGTGTCTAAATTTCAAGCATTTGTTTTTTTAAGCCTACACCTCAACTGTCTAGGTTACTGTTTTGGTTGTGTAGGCAGGCATGTACCAGTAGAGCATACCAAAATGCAAATACCCGTTTTGTTTTTTTAAAAAGCCAGTTTAGCACGTTTTCTCTCATCCATGGCATTTACCAGTCCTGTAAAAACCAAAAACTTATATTCTACTTTAGCCTGACAGAGACACACCTTCACTGCATGGGCTGCAGTGACTCACTTCTTATATTGTTGTATTTGACTAAGAACTACTTTAATTAGCCCTTACATGTTCTAGACAAGGCAACCTTCCTGTTTGTTTACACTGATTTACCACAGCCCAGTGTCCAGAAACTAATACTGCGCTCCTTCATGTTCGGGCGGTGCTTAACACAAAGTTCTTACCAGCGCAAGCACGTGGACTCAGCTCTGTTTCTTCACAATTGAGTGATTAACAAAGGCATGCTGAACACCTCTGACACACTCTCTGAAGTCGTGGGAACATTTACTGTACAGCAAATTCCTCGCTCAAGAGCGCAGGCTCCAAAAATAATTACAGCTATAATAACCAGCAGGAAAACCATCAGCTTTAAAATCTTGACATTGGTTGTCTTTTGATTTCTCAGTTGCAGGCGATTGTTTTACACAAGAATTAATGTTTACAGACTGAAACACTTTCATTTCTTTTTGGAGGTGGTACGAGAGGTTAAAATATGTCTTAGTTGTATCAAGTGCTTATTATTGTTCTTGAACATCACAGTAAGATCAAAACATCACTACACCCACTTTTATTTACAGTGACAATATATGGTCATGTCAGTCAACAGTTTACTCAAAGATTACTTGATTAGGTCTTGGAGGAATCCAGTCAAGCTTGAAAAGTATGTATCCAAGACAAAACAAACACAAAAAGACCAAAAAAAGGTCACTTTCACAGATTAACGAAATGCACGCAAAGACCAGATCAGAATTAGTGCCACGTCTCATGTATTATGTGTTTATTTATATAAACGTTGGCAGAAATTGTATTAAATTAGTTTTTGTTTGTTTTATTTATAAAGTTATGATAGTGATGCATTTGATTGTTACATTTTACTGTGAAGTGAATAGTGTTGTAAAGCAGCTGGCAACACACAGCGTCAATTACCAGAAATTGATTGCACTACATCTGAATTGGCAGATATAGATTTTGCTAGTTGCTGAAATGTCACAATTCAAATGTGTTCAGCTGTCACGCTTTTTCCCTTGAACAATAAATGCTGTTAAAAAATGAATGGCAATCAGAAGCTCATGACAGCCAGACACTGTGATCTATATGTGTGAGGTGTGCGTGTACTCACTGGTTCAAGAGTTGATCATATTTGGCTTGGGCATATCTTTTTGCATTCAAGGCTCTTTCTTTCTCAATAACAGTATTATCTCTGGTTTCATGAAGGTTTCTGAATGAATAATAAATACATACACAGTTGGGTTAGAAACCTGTACATTATGTAGCACAGCTTACTACATTACAGAAGTGCTGATGTAAGTGTCCATCTAATATAGATAATTATACTCATATTACATATAATAAAGCAATCAAGCAAATTAAATTAAATGGCATTGTGTCAACATCCCAGTATCTCCATTTATAGTACATTTCTGCATTTGGCACACACTTTTATTCAAACGAGTTTACAGTAAATTTAAGGTATAGACTGTATCAGTTTGTGTTGTGGGAATCAACCCTCTGACCTTAGTGATGCTAGCACTAAAAAAGCTAAAGAATCTATTGTTACTTGATTCTGTGTAATCTATCTTACTCTCACAGGTGGAGCTTAACTTGTGTAAAATGTCCTTTAACAATGGCTTTTTAATGCACAGAGGCAGCACAAAAGCATATAGGAATTACAACTGTGGGAAACAATGTACAACACACTGTGGAATGTTGATTTTCTTGCACGTGTCAGAAAATTGCTATGACAACCTAACCATAATAAATAGTATAAAGAATTAATTCGTTATTTTTTCATTCATTAATATGCCTTACGATAAAACAATTTTAACTTTGGCCACATGGGGGCAAAAAAAATGCTTATACTCATATAATGACAACGTACATTTAGCTCAGTACAAGCTCACTGCATCCATATTAGGATTTAAAGCTGAACTGCAGCTGTGCAAAGTTCAAATGGCCACTCAGGATAGCAGTTTTCAAGATTGCATGCATTCCAAAATAACACATTTTTCTAATTTATGTAACTGGATAATTATTTTAGAATGAGAAACATTAATTTTAGGATAAGAACACTATGGTTCCCACACCTTTTGACAAGTTAACCTCAATCACTTGTTCTGTCATTCATGATTACTTAATGACAATTTTAAAAAATATTTTATAGCAATTTTAATATTTTATATTTTAGTCAATATTTTAGAGCTGACCATCAGAAAAATAAAAAATGTACTCTAAAAAATTTCCTTTTTATTAATTTTCTGTAAATTACAATTATAGTCTGGAAATTACAATTATAAAACTCCTGATATTTTCGTGTTTTCCATGTAATGTTTTAATTTTAGGCCTTTGATAAACAAGTGTTTTCAGGAATGGAAGGAACATACATTTTTCTAGTCCGATAGATGAAATGAAAAAATTAACTCACCTGTTCTGTCTCACATACGTTTCTTCAGATGTCTTCTGCAGACTCTCAATTTCATAACTGGTCTTCAACCGAATTCGCTCCAGTTCATCACGCATTTGTTTTCATAATCGGTCATATAGCGATCTCTGGTGGAGGAACGCAACTGTTACACAACTGTGTAAAATTGTAATGACTACACAGTTGTATTGAATCTATGATTTATGTTGGAAATATAATTAGATTCTTGCATTGTAACTTAAAATACACTGTGTGACTTAAATAAACACTAGATTTAGACCAGACCTGGGTAAAGTCATATTATCCATAAAAATGAACAACTGAGAAGGTAAATGTCCATCATTTATTCAGTGACCCAAACTCATAAGAGATGAAAAGGTGAGACATTCGCAGTAGATGTTCATTTTCTGATTAAAATGTAATCTATGTTTACACGCGTGTTTACATTCATCTCACAGCCAAAAAGATTTCAGTTACTCACTAATATGGGCACCATGATTGAAACTCATTTTGTGGATGAACTTTTTGCTAATTAATCTGTTCAAAAGTACACCCAACAGCAATAAATTAAAGCGAAAGCCAATTATTTGGCTTTAATGCTTCTTATTTTGCGCTGGCATTGCAGCCAGTCAGTACATGTGTGAAATGATGATGTTCAATGCAATGAGCAATTAATCTGACAAAAAAGAAAGCGGTATTAAAGCCAAACATAAGATGTAAACACACGAATCGGATACGAGGTGTATGTGTAAACAGGTGGGCCAAGAAATCGGATATGGACTTAAGATCGCATCTGGGCATTAAGACTTGTAAGGAAGTGTAAACGCATCCCTGTTTATCACACAAACCTAGATGCCACATATTTTTAATGCGTCTTTCCTCGCCTTCTTGGTGTCCTCGAGTT
>JAZGTI010006753.1:0-22846 GCA_036877585.1 Botia kubotai | reverse complement strand
TTTACAGCACTTATTGTTCTTGGTTGATGATCTGTTTGTCACATTTCAAGCGGTATAAATTAACATTGGGTAATATTTTAGGAACAAGCTTGAATCAACAATGAACAATAGCATATAATGTTATTCATTTATAAGTATTGTTCATTAATCTACATGAATAAATGCTGTAAACATGTATTGTTCATTGTTAGCACACGATACCTAATGAATTAACCAATGCAAACAAATGAAACCTTAGTGTAAAGCGCTACTGCGTACACGAACAGGATTTGGAACGCCGCATAAACAACAATTAACTGACGCCGAATGATTCCATGCAGTAATTATGACACATCAACTGACGGATTGTTTATTAATGTGCACTTTGGTTTCATTTCCTTTAAAGCCTCTGACTGAATCAGACACAATGTCTGGCAGTTAGCAGGATTAGCGTTTCAAACGGGCCGGTCAAACTAACGGCTGCTGGTATTTCCGCACCTGTCGCGCCTGTTTCTCTTGGTCTCTGAGCCACTGTAAGTAAGACTCCCTGGCCACTTGCTCCTCTATGGCCTCATTGGTCGCTTCCCAGTCTGTCGCTCGTTTTTTGTCCTCCAGCATCTGTTGCTCAATCCAGGATTCCTCTGACGTTTTAATGGCATTCTTCATGAGCGACTGGTCTGCAAACTGCTCAGAGACAAACAGAGAGACAGAAGTCACAGCGTTACCCCTCAGGTGACAGGTGAAAATACTTCTTACACAAATACCCTGGAGCTGGCTGTGTCTTGAATGTTACTGATGGGCCCTTAAAGGGGCTCGGACTTGTGGGAAGAGTGCAAAGGCCGGTGGGCTATAAGCAAATTAAGCAATACAAATTTTTACGAGACACTTCCTGAAAAGTGGATGACAGATCCAGACATTCTGTTTGCTTTTTCCATGGCGAGTGATTCTGCACGGATGTAGGCCTTTGCTATATTGTGTTGAATACAGTCATAGCTCTAGGTTGTTCTTAGGCAAAATTACTTATTAGCACTATTTCTCTTATTTAAATGCGGTCAGTCAGTGGTTTAGCACTGCATTAACAGAGAGCGTGTCTGAGGATCTGCAAGATGATGCGGGTGAGAAACGAAAGCATTCTAGCTGACTTGGCAACCCGTATGCACGCCATGCAATGGTAATAGCATGGAAGGGTGCTGCATGGTGACACACAAATATTTTGGTGTCATAGCTGTTGCCATATTGTGTGTTTTAGCAAAGCTGGAGCGGAGTACCGACCAATCAGAATCTAGAACCCTATTCATTTTTGTAAAATAAAATACAAACTTTAAAACGTCTCTCAACTGGTTTGGATGATAACAGTGTGTTATAAACAGGGCTGTGTGCACTCATTTTAAAGAGGTTTGTGTCTTCTGTTTTCTACTGCTTGTTCCATCTGTGGAAGAGACAATTCTCTGATCTGGAACAATGTGCCCATGTTCTCCGCCCGGACACACAGACTGTTACAATGAACGTAATATGGGAGAGTTCTAAGATGATAAGACCGTTTGTTGCACATTAACTGTCAGATATACCCTGCGCATCCCATTGGTCCTCCCATGGCCAGTGTGTCATCACCAGTGATACCAGTTACCATTTTGTTGTTTTGTTCTGGTCTTCTGATCAGAGGTGCAAAGACACATTTTGTTGAAGCTTTTTATTAACAATGTTTTCTCTGTCACTGTGCCACGTACTTGGAAATGTAATGACACTACTTTGTTCTTGTCCTGTTTCTACTGGCCAGCAGTTTATTACTGATGGAAAACATCACAAAGATATTGATCAGCTCGCTGCATAAAGCATAATAATGGAAATAATCACGCCAACGCTTCCTCTTAGGAACGAATCAGTCAAAGAGTTCCACACACACACACGCACACACACACACACACACACACACTGTGGCTCTGTGTCTATTTTTCGTCTTGGACGCTGTTCGGCTTAAATGATCACAATGCATCTGGCACTTAGACAAACAGTGTGCTGTTAACAGGGCCTCCCCAAAAGTCACAGACACGTGGAATGTCCACCCCGCAAATCTGGGTAATGGGACACTGCAAGTCACACTTTGTCGTCTCTCTGTGGCTTTGATGACGATTGTCCCCATATTAAGACTCTGGAGCAGCTGACGGCAGGGCCTGGCTTTAACTGAACAAAAACAGGGGCAGGACGGATTCAGTTCAGCAGGCAGTTCACCAAACCACAAACAGCTTCACATTTGTGAGGCCGTATTATAAAACATTCCTGTAGACAATGCGCTGAAAGGTAAAAAAAAAAAAAAACTAAACATGTTTACAAATGCTTGTCCCACTCTTCCTGCACAGACAGACGGAGGTGAAAGAAATCATACAGACAAAAGCAACACCCAAGTGTTTTTAAAGCAACAGAGTTCAAGAGAGGTTAAGCAGAACAAATAAACACACTTCACACCGAAAATACACACAACAGCTATTCTCACTTAAAAAAACACTTCTTCATTGAGAGACTTTGACTTACGAGAAATCTTTAAAACTTGCACTGTTGTAAAGATTGAGACGGTAAACCAAAACTGACCCACATAACTTCCTAAAAACACGTTTCTGCACTTACTGTGTCCCTACATCTTTTCCCTTTAAATAACCTGCGACGCTCAGAAACGTCAGGGTATGGAAGTCAAATGTCTCCGCAGCGGTTACAGGTACCCACCCCTGGTTTAAAAGCTGGAAGTCCGAGCCCGACCCCGATCGTGGCTTTGTTGGGGTTCACTACAGAGTTGTAGTGAATGTTCCGATGGTAACTAACTCGGATTGCTTCATCATTATTTTGATGGATGCCGTGGAACGTGTTGATTGGTTCTAAAAGAAAGCATTGCAATGGAGCATGAATAAATATTCTGGACAGAAACACAGATTTGCTGCTTTTAAAAAGAAATCAGTAATGCACATACAATGTTAACTTTGTAATGATGCATGAACTACGCAAGTACAATAACAGAAATGTGGCTTTTGTTCATTTTATTTCACCTTGATGTCTAAGAGTTTACAGCACAGTGTCTGTTAAGCATATCGCGAAGAAAATATAATCCATTACAATAGCAATAATGACAATAATCCCACAAACTGCTGTACGTAGCAATGCTTAGTAATATAATAGCATGGCAGACTAAAGCTGCACCCATAGTTCCACCGTATGGACACTGTATGGCAAGCCGCGGCTGGTGCTGTGCTCACCTGTGCCGTACTGATAAACTTCTACTGGACGATTGTACATCTCCGCCATGGCCTGCATTTCAATGTGGTTCCCGTGACAGTTGTTCTTCCTCTTTCTGTTGATGTATGTGTTGAAGTCCTCCGTGACGTAGTTTGAAAAGTAGTCTGCATTCTTCATCTGTACGTCAAAAAGCATCATTTGAAATTCACAAAATGATCCGTTTTTAAAACAAAAATAATCAGGCTGGTTTGAGGTTTAGGTTCCTAAGTGTTCCTGTGGCTAGCTACACTAGCAACACAAAGGCTGAAGGTTCGATTGCCAGGGAACACAGCCGCACGGACACAATTGTAAATCTTGAATGCACTGCAAGACGCTTTGGATATAAAGCGTCTGCCAAATGCCTAAATGTAAATGTAATGTAAATGTAAGGTTATGGTGGAGAAACATCACATACCAAGTAATCCATGCAATGTTTGCGGACGACTTCATGCATATCTTGGTCTCCGTACACCTGATCAGCTACAGAAAGAACATGACATCAGCGTTATGTACAAATAAACAATATTATCTCTGCATATATGACGTGCATTATTTCATATGCATTTATTTTTTGCACATCTTTAACTTTGTAAAAATAACATAGCTTTTAAGTTTCCATACCAGGGTAATGTAGCAAGAAACACAATCTCCATTCATTTTATAGCATTGAAGAACATTTCCTGTCTTTGTTGCATTTTATTGTGTAAAAATGTGTACAAAAACGTTGGACCATATAATTAATGCAAAACTAAAATAAGCTGCCAGTTATGCATGTCGCAATAAACACAATATGATCTTTGCAAACATTCATTTTACATCACAGCAGATTTTATTGCATTTACATTTGCATGCACAATTGTTGCATTTACACAAACCAAACTGAATGTTGGTACACAAACATAAAATAAAATCTTACAGATGATGATAACATTAGTTGTTACTGATGCATGCAATAAGCAAATTGTTTGTTTTCTAAATGACAGAGTTCAAGCTATTAATCTGTAATCTAAAGTGGTAAAATAACACGCAAATACTGCTATGCATGCATGCACACAAGGCCGAAAGCAACACTTTTGGCGGGCTTTAACATACTCATTTATGGGCCATGTATGACTCAAAGCAAGACTAGGGCCCCAGATGTAAACAAACGAGTGTGTGAGTCCCGCTCAGAGGCCGACAACTTTTCTTCTCAAAAGCGGCAATATGCAAATGAGCCGCAGCCTCAAAGCGCATTCCGGCTAGTCACATGACCATCACCCGCAAAGATTCTCAGAAATTCTTAGTCAATTTCCTCTTTTGCCGCACTGGCCCACTTCTGTTGTGACACTTGTGAAAAAACGATGCAAGCTGCTCTCTGCCGTGTTTAAGAAAGGGTCAAAGGGTTCAGACGAAAAACGATTCAGGTGCTTTATTTAAAGACACTTTGACTTTTTTAGTTTCCTGAAGAGGTCCCTTGAACCCACATTTAGTAATCTGATACAGAGGAAAGTTGTTTAACAGAAAAGGAAACAAGGTTTTTTAGAGACTAAACTAAATGACTGCTATAATATAACAGCACAGTCTTCACTTTATAATTGCTTATTATATGCTGTGCAAATGGCATTACAGCAATGTGTAAACACTCGCTTTCTTAGAGAATTAATTTGATAGGGGCCTGAAGGTGCATGTCGTTCTGTTCTTGACGAGAACAATAGTTTGCATTTTCTGGCAGGTTCACGCTGTAAGCTATAGATGTCCACCTGACCGTTTGTTTGTTGATTGTGTTGATTTGCTTCTGGAAGAGTCTGCATGATTGCTTTGAGCTGAAGGTGCAAACATTTGAATTTCTTTTGTTGATTACAACTACTAAACATCTTGAAGAATCGAAAATAGTATGAAATAGCAACATTTGAAATAGCAAGATTCAATTCACCAACATTAGCTATTGCACTGGTTATCATGAGCTCTACAGCATTAATTAATCAAGATTAGTGTTAATAGCTAAAATTTAAAGCCAAAATAATAAAAAATAAATTATTTAATTATAAAGTTATAAACTTTATTGTTTATTTTTATTTCATATTCATTGAACTGAAACTCGTTGTAAAATGTTACCAAATAAAGCTTTCCGGGTGTCGTTTCAACTGTTCTAAGTAGGTCAAACACCAGCTATTGAGGAGAAAGAAAAGCAAAAAAAAATGCGTGCACCTTTAAGACGGACAGCTTAGTCAGGTTAATAACATTTAAACATTTAAAGCAGCGTGCAGGAGAACTGCAGGTCACATGCAGCTGAAGGTTCCGTCTGCTTTTGGTTCCCCGTCCGGACCTGTCGTCTGTTTTCCATCTTGTCTTTTCCTTTCCATTCATAGCGGCAGTGTGAGTGGATCTTCAGTGGGTGCTGTGAGTCAGGGATTCCCCTCCAGTCCATTTGCATCTCTCTGACTCATATGTGCTAATAAACAACCTTTACATCTTCCCTGATTTTAACCCAAATTTGAATAACAAACAGCTTTACTGGTTCTGTCATGCGGGCCTCAAAGAGTCTTGATACATGGTTTTACTGCACGTGTTCACTGGGGTGGAACATTTAACCGTGAACTGCATACTGGGGAATATGTTCACCTGCACCTGCAGGGGCTTTTCAAAATGTGTTTTGCTTGGCGGGTGATTCAACAGAAAAATCCCATAAACCTACATTGAAGGTGAGACCTGAGCCATTTTTAGAGAGACAAAAGTATCGCAGAGACTTGGAAGCGGTTTCTTTTAACTTGAGCCACCTAGCGAGCACCAGAACACTCCTGCAACAGCATAGCAATGGGCTAACAATCACTCAGAACACCTTAGCAACGGCATAGCACCACCCTGACAACCACCCAGAGGAAACATTCCAAACTGATGATGATTTTGTGATGAAGATCAGATTCACATGCAGACCGGATGTCCGGATAACCTGCAAAAGAATTTTCTTGGTGGTTGCCAGGATGTTGCTATGTGGTTGTTACAGTGTCTGAGTGGTTGTCAAGGCTTTAATATGCAGTTGCTAGGGCGCTGCTAAGTGGTTGCTAAATCGTTGGCCCAGGACAAATAAGCCAAACCCAAAGTCTTTATGATACTTTTGTCTGTAGATATAGAGATAATTATAGATATAATTTTTGATGGACAACAAAAACTCCCGCAGACTAAAATGAGATCAGAGTTTCTGAGCTAACATATGAAAGCACCATCTGCAAATAAACCCAAAACTGACAGACGATACAATATACGGTATGCCCACCGCAATAATACCGCATACGGTATACATATACTCATCTGGTCACCCAACAAAAGTTTCTCGGCTCCAAAAATGGGCGGTTGACCTTTTTGGCACCAGCGAACACACTGAAGAGAAGAGGTCGACGTTTTTAGAAAAGGCGGAACAGAGACTTCGACTGGGTAGGTCTACCACCACCAAGCCAATAGCGGTGATAGAATTCATGAGAAAAGAGAAGAGCAGAGGTCCACGGAGCAACTGCAAACCACAAACGCGCTTCCACTCATGTAGGCCGCAGATAGTCTCAATGGTAACTGGAGAGCTTGATTCTAAGAAAGGGGCGTGTCCTGCATTCATTTATTTTTTTATACATATAAGGTCTGGGGGCCACTGATAAGGTTTATCCTCAAAAACATAAAGCGATGTCACAATTAGGCTTGTTTAAATTGACTTCATTTCAAATGAAAATTCTGCACAGTTTTGACCATGATAACTTTACTGTATTCACTGTATCATGATGCGATAACGTGGATCATCTGGTTTTCCTGTGAAACTTGAGCAGTCCATGCTAGCTTGCGTGCATGCTGTCATTGAAGCTGCGGTCTGTAACTTTTTTGGTTAAAAAACAAACACAAATCAGTTATTAAACAAATACTTGACAGATCAGTGTTTAGAACGCTCCCCCATCTTACCCCGCAACAGTACGTCTATAATAATGATTTATAATTTGAGTTGTCGAGTACGATTTCACAGGAAATGTTCATCTGGAAACAAAGATCTGGCTAATATATTGCATGTCCAGGTGCTGTAGACGGTGCAGCAATTGTAGCTTGTTCATACAGCAGTTATTTAGAATTTAAACTTCTCGCCCACATTAAAAAAATAACTCTGCAAGTTCCCTGCAATTTTACGCTTCTAACAGAGATGACAGTAGAGAGTGAAAGGTTACAGATTGCAGCTTTAAAAGACAAGAGGGACAAACCAACTACAGAAATGTAAATTATCAAATCATTATGCAGATATTATAACTTGTAACAAAAAAATTACAATTTAAATTAAAAAAGAATGTAAAACTAAAGCATTTCTACAAGTGGTCTGATGCTTTAGGCCACACTGTATAGTTTGCAAGTGTGTTATTAAAGCAAAGAGATGCTCATTTTAATATGGTTAAGAGATCTTATATACCAAACTTTTATAAAAATAAAGAACAAAAAATAAAAGTAATTTTAATTACAAACAACACACAAAGAAGTTTGAAAGTTCATTAGCTGAAATGATGGAGTAATCTTTGCAATAATTACTCCAGTGATCCCTTGTGTTATTGCTCCAAACATGAGTGTGTGGAACAGAGTTGCAGAGTTCATCCAGACAGACAGAGCTGAGGTCACCGCTCTGATCTGCGTGACCGTGTGTTTCTTCTGTTCTAACTGCTCGCAAGAACATCTGACATAACACGTCCACCTCAACCCGTCTGATCAGTAAACACTCACTTCACACAAATACATTGATCCCGCACTCTGCAAAAACAGTGTCACCCCTGACAACAGGCCCAAAGGTAACTCCACTCAACAGCCTTATTGATGTCCACGTTTATCCTGGTTCTCTCAATAGACTATGAATTTGAGATTATGATCAAATAGATCAATGCATATTGATTCCCAAGCACACTGGGGGACGTGATGACAATTGTTCTTTCGAAGCAGACGGCATGGTTTGTGCCGCTCAAGAAAGCTAGTTAGATTTTGAGAAACGGCAACTTCATTGGCTTGCGCTGACTTGGAAAAGTGGCAGAAAAAGCAGTCGGTGATCATGAGAGCATTGAGTAAGACAGAGTTTACTACTGCCCCAGAAGCGCACGCTGGTGCCCCACGGCCTCTGATGTACTCATCCGTGCTCACAAGTTGCAGCCAGGCATGCGGTCTTGCAGACGTGTTGGCCAGCGTGATGCGTGCGAGACGTGTAGGACCGCTGTACTCTTGAGTTTACACTCCAGCGTAAACTCTACCCTAAGGGTCTAAACTATTTCGTCAACAGACAGTTTTGTAAGAGAAGTTGCCAAGAGTCGGTGATTACGATTGTTTTAAATCTAAACAAGACAAATGCAGTCATGGTGGTGTCTAGGTGAAAGGCTGCGACTTTATTTCAAAAGCTTCGTGTTTTTTGGTTGGGGAGACATGCGGCGCTCACGTATTGCAGATATGTGAAAGTTCACGAACCTAGAAAACTAAGCAAAAGGGTGCAGACAGTCTTATCACAATCAATGTCTGCCATTATGTAATTTACAGGCCCATTTAATGTTAAATGGGCATTACAAACAATGTTTGCTATAGATCTATATATATAATATAACTATACAGCTAAAAACATCATATGACATCCACTGAAATCACGTCAGACGTTTGGAATATTCCAGAGTACACATCATTTTGAAAGCACTGGTTTATGCTGGATCAAACCAGTCAACATCCTTCAGTTCTAAGCCATTTCCTGTCTCATTGAAAGCGAAGACCCATATAAAGCGGTTACATCAGCACGGTTTGTGATGAAGCCTGTATTTTCCTGTACTGTCAGCGGCTGATCAATGTAACGGCAGGGAATGTGTGTGCAACCCTCGATTCCAGCACTTCAAACTTTGCTTTGTGTCTGCCACAAAGCCACGGTACATGTTGTACAACGTTAAGACAGACAGATAACGACAACAGCTGACCTCTGCTTCATGCAACACACATACAGACACTTTTCTGTTGCCTTTGTCCTCATTATCCAACAGAACTGCACTAATCTAATGTAGTGATCTGCTGGAAATTGATTTTAAGATGTATTTAAGTTGACTGGGAATGTACTTATTGATTTATTGCTTTTTTTCGAGTGCAGACTCGAATGGCTTATTAATATCATAAAACAGCAAGAACAGTAACAGACACTGACATTCAATAAACATTTAATTTATCAGTATCTTAAAGCTGCCATTCATAACTTTTGCCTTTGTCGCCATCTCTGTTCAAAACTGCTCAATAACTGACTATTATGTTACGTTCTAAACATTCGTATTCATTTTTAACCAAAAACAATTACACACTGCAGCTTTAACTGTACACAGTTTGCAGTTGCCAAGCAGCTTCTTAAAGTTGGCGCACGGATATAAAATGTATTTTCACAATCATTCTAAAATGGCTTTAAATGCTTATCATCCAATCCGGCCTCGGAATATTTCTCCTCATTCATACTGTATTATAATGCTATGAAACTGCTATCCAAAAATGTTCCTATTATGTTCAGTCAGAAGTTTTTGGGTTGATGTACCCGAGGGAAAGGTGTGGAGATGCTACACATGAAATTTGGAATCCGGGCGACACCTTCGCTTCGAGAGTGGGCTACGTTTCCCGCTCCGGCAAATCGTGTTATGGAATCTGCGGAATGCGTTCTACAATCACAACAAGATGACGAACAGTCAAACGGGAGGAATGCAGCCGAACTGTCTGTTCCAGGCGCGCGACACACCACAGGCTGCTTTGTTTACTACCACAGGAGGTATCTGGAATTAAGCTGGCAGTGCTGCAGTGGAAAATAAGTCTGGCTTACACTGGAATGTGCTTTGCATACGCTGTGGATTTTCATACACAGTCAAGTCATTGGTTAGTCTAGTCTTGGATTAGTCTAGTCTTGATTTTCACCTAGCAGACAATAAACTATATAGTGTTATATAGTCTTTCGGTACTATTACAATAGAATTTAAGTGACGTGTGGTCGCAATATCACACAATACGTGTGGGGTCTAATATCTGATTGGATGAACGCCAATGTAGCTCATCCAATCAGATAATAGAGCTCAAACTGTGTTCAATACAAAAACAAAACCTCTTGCAAAGTCAAACAAACAAGTGCATTTTAACAGACATTCAACAATTATACAGGATGCCAATGCAGTCCAAGAATCTGCCCAGTTCTAGCACATTTTTAACCTGATCACCTGAGGCAAACAGCCCCGTCCACATCGGCTGTCAGAGTTTCTATATATGGCTACAGCTGTGCATCTGAGCTGTTTTAAAGAGCCTAAACAGAGTTTGTTTAGCTGGCTGGGTCGGGTCACCCCACTCCCCAAGTGTGTGTACTCATAATGGTGTCAATTGTCACTCATACACCAGGGACCAGGTCAAGCCTGAGAGAAGGACGGCGCTCTGAATAACCTGAAGAACAGCCCTAGAAAAACAGAGAGAATGCTGGGAGCCAGGGCATGGATCTAACATGACACCATTTCCCACGATTCAAAAGGAGAACTACATTCCGAAAGTAACTCTACCGACACAAAACACTGCACAACAATTCCTACAGCACAGATACCTGCGATGCTTTTATTGTGATTCAGACTTCATTCAGTTATTCATAACAAAACTGTTGTTGTGAGTCTGTCGAGGCGGTATAAAACCACACTAAAGCAGATATTACAACTGTTTTTCTGAAGGAACGTTGGAGTCAGGCGGCTTCATTTCTGTGTTTAAACTTTTAGCCAATCGAACGCTCCACGAAACCACAAAACCTTTTGAAAGTGTTTGTCTTTGTAATACCAAAACTGAAACGGTGAAGGCCAAACTCTCACTATCAGAAGTCAGAACAGGTGCAGCTCTGTAAGCGCGTCTGTAAAAATGAAACGCGCTCCCACTGTGACGCTCTGGAAAGTGACGGGTCTCGTCAGAAACTGAGCATCATAAGCAGCAGACCTTCATTATTTCCACAAGCACTTATGTCACCAAAACGTCATTCAACTTATGTCATTCAAATCACTGCCATTAAAACATCTCTCACGCACACTTCAAATTTTCCAGTCAAAAGTTTAGACATGCTTGACAATACACAAATATGTTTTTTTTTTAGACTTTAAAGCCTTCTGATTCAAGACTTTTAAATGCTTAAATGCTTGAAATTAGTTTTGAGGACTGCTGTGTCTACGTATACATTTCTTTTTAATGAATGAGTTGGACCGGCTAGTGAAGAAAACGCAGTCAGAACATATAGGAACTTGTTCAACACTGTTTAAAAGCATCCCAAGCCATGAAGAAGATATCTGAGAATGATGAGCGCAGAGATCTAATCTGAACAAAGACTATGAAGAAGCTCATACACATTTTGCTTTCAGTTGATTGGCCTCATTGATTGGTCACTACATAATTCCCATACTTTCATTTGACTAGTATTCTATGTGGATAAAATAATACCAAAGAATGAGCAGGTGTGTCCAAACTCCGGACTGATGTTGTACAACAGTACCACAAATTACCATTTATATCCCCACCTCTCAGGATATAAACCTCTGTGATATATACCTTGGAAAATCATTTGCATACTGATTTGCAAACGTTGCACGAACACGAGACGGCACGCTACAGCCGTTTGTCTCTTACAAGTTCAGATTCAGGTTGCATATGGTAACCGAGTTACAAAATGAAAATAGAGGGTCATAGAGGGTTCAGAGTGACATGCAAAAATCATGTAATTCTTCAAAAGTTGTATTTCTTGGTAATAAAGCTTGCCACACCGAGTCATTTACCGGTAAACAATGAGTCGCAAAAACTCAGAAAATGTTTCACACATAAGTTAGTTTAAACTTAAGCAATCAGAGTGAGATTCAAAGGTCAGAGTGCATGTTAAAAACCTTAGTTTTATAAAACGAATACGTATTTAAAATCCGTCACTGTAAGTACATAATGTCAATCATAAAAGCCACTTTGTAACATCAACCATGTTAACACCTTTGTACAAAAGACCAAATTTTCCCGCTTCTTTAAAAGCACACACGATTCTCTCTGGAAGATTCTCGGATCGTGCCGGGATAACACGGATCTCTATGTTTTTGCACAAACTTGTGGAGTCCGGGCCAACTCGAATACCTGGTGTCGTGCACAATTTCCAAGAAATGTTGAAACAATTTCTCACTTTGCTTTTCACTTGAATTGCGATTCAGATAACAATGTGTGATGAAAAATGCAAAACAAAAGCACACGCAAGCCTTTGAAAGTACGTATCCATGAGTTTAAAAATGACCCTGTTCTGTGTTATCCAGATGACAACGGCTGTGAATAAGGGCAGCTGCAGCCTCATTATAACGAGCCGGTTATATAACGTGGATTGTTTGACTGGATCGATTGTTTGGAGATGGATAGTTTCACACCTGCAGTGTAAGGACTGCAGCACAGTGTCCCTGTTGGGAATGCTACAAGTAGGTCAGCACATAACATGTCTGTCTGTCTAAACCTGTATACAGCTCCAGCAGGACCACAGACAGGCGTGTGTTTGAGTGCACTTCTAAAGGCCAGGAATCTTTAAAATCTTCAATGATCTACCAAGACTGTGTGTGTGCGGCCCTGATATTTACTGCATAATGGGGACCCCAGGTTATATTGTTAGTGTAACTAGCTAAACAGTAAACAGTAGAAGTGTATGGAATGTCCTCATTAAGACAGACACATGTGTGTGTGGGGGGGGAGGTTTAAATATGTGGTTTACAAGGACACAAATGTGTATAATGACATCTGTATAACAATGTAAACATGGTCACCATCACCCAAAAAAAACCATACTAAATGCTGATTTTGTTTTGTTAATTAAAAATGCCAAAAGTTTTCTGTGAGGGTTAGGTTTAGGGGATAGAATATACAGTTAAAGTACAGTATAAAACCATTACGTCTATGAAGAGGCCTCATAAACCACATACGCCAACAAGAGAGAGAGAGAGAGAGATATGCATTGAGACAGAAAGAGAAAGTGACATTAGAAAAGCAAAACATGGAAACAGAAAGAGTAAATTGAAATACTAAATGAGAAAGGAATCAGGGTGAGAGGAAATCCTGCTGATGCCACTGAATGGTGGTTATATTTACAGTTGCTAGATGATGAAATGAAATACTGTCCATTCAAACAACACAGCACAGGTCAGAATTACAATACTTTCCTGTAGCTCAGTGGTTAGAGCATGGCGTTAACAACGCCAAGGTCATGGGTTCGATCCCAGGGATTGCACATACTCAGAATCAATGTATAGTATAATGCGATGTAAGTCACTTTGGATAAAAGCATCTGCCAAATGCCTAAATGTAAATGTAAATGCAATACACGGTCAGTTTAAATATACGGCTAACCAACAACACAAGCATCAACATTACATTCTAAACCTCATTAGCTTCAATTCAAAAATGTGTCTTAAATGTTACAAAGCACAAAACATGAGATTCAGGAGTTTGTGGTCAAAACAACAAAGTTAATCTGATATTTACAAACTGAAAGTGAGGAGAGCACATCAACAGAATGACGTCACTTCTCATAGCGCTTCACGTTTTCATTTACGCGGCTGCCTGCAGAGCGCTACAAACACACAGATGAGTAGCGCCACCTAGAGGGACGTTCTGGTAGTTGCTCAAGAATCCAACACAGGTGAGAGTACAGAGACGTGAAGGGCTACGTGCATTGTTGTTTTATAAAACAGAGTACAAACATGTGATGGATTATATTGTATCGTGGGCACAAAGTTAACTTTTCAGACTCCTAAACCATCCGTAGATTAAATTTAAGACATTAGTAAATAAAATCACACCAGGTGGCACTCAGTTTGAAGCAAGCAACAGGAAACCGTCAAGCAAAATACTTCACAAAAATAAGTTTCAAATATACAGCTTGTATTTAAATTACAGAACAGTATTTGGACACTTTCTGTTTGTTAAACATTACTAGAGCATCACGCAGTCAACTTAGTTTTAAGAAAAGCTGCAGCATCTTTTGTTTGTTATTACAAACAATAACAGATATACATTTTTAAGACTAGCTTAGGTGTCCTAATACTTTTTGGGGTCACTGTACTTGTTATAAAGCTGCAATCCATAACTTTCTTTAGTTAAAAATGAACAAAAGTTAGTTATTGAGCAAGTATATGCTTAATATACTGTGTTCAACACAATCTCCTTATTTTTCCCCGGTTCATAAAAATAAGCTTATAATAATGATTTATAATTTGAGCTGTCAGTTCAGATTTCCCGGGAAATGCCAGTTTGGCTTGATTTGAGTTCAACACACGCAAAGAAAAGTTTGTAAAGTAACCTGCAATTTCATGCCTCAAACAGAGATGGCGACAGAGAGACGAAAGTGACATTTAAATTAATGCATTTGGCAGATGCTTTTATCCAAATCGAGTGCATTCAAGCTATACATTTGATCAGTATGTGTGGGTATCGAACCCACAACCTTTGCACTGTTAACGCAATTACCAGCTACAGAAACTACAGGAAGTTATGAATTACAGCTTTAACTTACAGAACCCTAAGATGTTATGAAACAAATTCTGGAGAGTTTTCTGCATAAATAATTTCAATTGCTCAGGTTCTGCTTTTGTTTTATAGAACGTTTATAGATTAAGGTAATCGGATATCAACCTATGATTACAAACAGCCCACACAGTTTTATATGAGAACACAATGATGTACTCACCCACAGCCCTGAAGAGACAGGCGCCATCTTCCTTCATTTTTTTGATAACAAATCCTTTCTTTTCCTGGAGCGCTTTTTCGAACCAGTGTTCCTGCTGTAACACAGACAGAACTTCAGAACTTTGAAACAGAAACAGTGCGTGTTCAGTATCATGTGCTGGATAAACAGACTGACATCATCTGCTGAAGCTAATCGGTGGCATCAATCAGATTTTTGTGGTGTTTTTAAATACAACTAAACTCTTTATCCAACAAGCTCAGGTCTGGATTGAGTGATTGCACTTGCCTAGTCATAAACGATATTGTATATCTCACCCAAAATCTTATAATCACAAGCAATGAGATGATGTATAATGTACAATAGTAGTTTGTAGTCCCCCTGTTTTTTGGGCACAGGGGGATTCAGGTGTATATAAGCAGCAGGTAAATGTTCTCAACTAAATAACATGACGCTTTTAGGATCTGACACACAGATTTTGACAATTATTTTACTTTACTGTAGTATATAACTGAAAACACGACATTTAATGTAAAAACACATTGGTAAATGAGCAAATTATTTCCTTGTGTTTATAGAAAACTCTTTGGAATAATGAGAAAAAAAATGAAATGGGGTTAATTTTGATTTCAAAGTTGATTTCGTTTTTCTGTCCTTGTATTTCTGTCTCACTAGGTATACATCTGTCTGTGTGTTTGCCTGTCTGTCCATCTAATTGTGTGTTTGACAATTCATGCATCAGTCTAGCTGTCTATCTACACACATGACTGTCTGTCCATATCAATGTTTGAACACTGACATACATTAGCTACCTATATGTCTGTCTGCCTGTCTAGCTGTCGGTTAACTTTGTCTGTGTTTGTCAGTACATGCATCTGTCTAGCTGTCTATCTACATATCTGATTGTCTGTCAGTACAGTTATACCAATGTTTAAACACTGACATACATTATATTTTATATGTCTATACATCCGTCTGTCTGTCTATTTGTGTGACAGTCCATGCATCTGTCTAGCTGTCTATCTACATATCTGATTGTCTGTCAGTATATTTATACCAATGTTTAAACACTGACATACATTATATTTTATATGTCTATACATCCGTCTGTCTGTCTGTCTGTCTATTTGTGTGACAGTCCATGCATCTGTCTAGCTGTCTATGGCTGATTATGTGTCTGTCTGTACCAGTGTATAAACACTGACCTACATTTTAATAAAGAACATGCTGTTTTATGGTTTTGCATTAGGTGACGTCATGCATCACACACCTGTTCCACTGTGGCTGGATCCTCTGATTGTAGTCTGGAAGCATTTTCATACTCATCTTCACTGTTGTAGCCGGCTCCTTCCTCCTGCTCGGGACTCGCACCCCCTCCTCCTACTCCAACCCCACCGCCGCCTCCTCCGCCTCCTCCTCCCCCCGCCACCCCGGGTCCGGTGCCTCCACCGGCCACCCCTCCGGTGCAGGTTGCCTGTCTCCGCCTCTTACTGAGCCCGGGCCCCGAACAGCACCCTCCTAATCCACCCCCACATCCCAACCCGCTTGACAGCTCACCCCGACCCCCTGACACGCAAGCCATCCCGCCCGCATCCCCCGGGCCGACCGGAGCCCCGGCGCCCACCGGCGGAGGGGAGGCCTGCTGCGGCCGGGCACTCGATTCGTTCCTCCGATCTTCTCTGGACGCCGGCGGAGCGGCTTGGTAGGACCAGGGCGGCGGAGAAGCCCTGGGCCTCGTACCCGGCCGGACACCGTGGGGATGCTGGTGCGGGTCGGAGCCGGTGCGGCGGTCGGGGTCGTCAGAGTGATCCGACACACCGACCGATGAGCTCGGCTTCTTCTTCGGCAAAATTGTCATGTTCGGGGAGGGGGGTCAGGGGTGACGCTTCCTCCGTTTTAACGATTCAAAACGCGTTTCAACGTCCAACGTAAGCGTCTTTTAGGTCGCGATGCTCGCCCCTGTCGCCACGGAGCGCGTTTAATTCAATGCGGGCGATTTTAGCGTTAAAAACAGCGGCGCCCAGAACAAAAACAAACCGTCTTCCCGTCCCTCCGTCCTGCTGTTGCCACAAAACATCAACATACGGATGACGAGGCACTCACGTCACTTCCGTTCTGCTGCTGCCTCTCCTGAGCTCAGTTTTTGGGGGGTTTCTGGTATTTTTGGACCTGTCACACATTGAACTGCTTCTTCGTGCATCTCTGCAGGTGCATGTGTCTGTGCTGGACGGTCTGTAACACAGTCCACGCTGATCTACTGCCCTCCTCTGGTATTTATAGAGCAGATTATGTTTATTATTAGAGTCTATGGGCTGAGTAAACTGGTGACAATGGAATTTCAGTCACTGCATTGCTTCTGTGTGGAGTCCAGGTGCCCCCCCCCTTCTCTTACCATTATCAAAAGAACAAAATATTGCATTTATTTTCCTGTGAGGTTTACAGTGGAATCTTTAATTTGACACATTGCACATTGACAGGTTGACACCTAGAGTCAGGTGTAGTTTAGCAAAATTAACTAGTCGCATTTTAGTTGCTGTAGTACATTACATTTAATATTTGCTGTAGTTCATTACATTTAATATAGAGCTGTGTGTGCTGCCCACCAACCCAAAAGTGTCCAAATAAATGTCGTCTTTATTTTAAATATTATGGCTATGGGGTTTTCATTTAAAAACAATAAACTTCTTGTCTAAGAGTGTTGTTCTCCAGTCTTAAACAATATGTGCTACTTTAATAAATATTCTGACCGTTCATTTAATACAATGACATATTTTAAAGTGTGACTTGAATGTGTCTAAATACCCTTTTTGGGACTGTGTGCATGTTTTGAGCATACAGTAAATGAAAAACATTTTTTTTGTCATTCTAGAATAAAAAGAACTACAGTTGCATTTATTGTGTCCTACAGTTTGTCTTTAACCAGTTCATTTAATAATCTAGTTTGTCTTTGACCAACTCACTTAATAATTTATTATAATACAGTATAGTACATACAGTAAATGTTCTGTCAATGTTTACATGAGAACGTCAAGAAAAGAGAGGCAGATTTGTCGTTGTAGTGATAAAGTGTTTATTCTTTCAAATGTTTCTTAAGACAGTAATTTCTCCTGAACTACTGAGCACGGACGTCACAACACGTCTTAACAGTGTAAAACCAATATCGTTGACTTAATCGAAATATAACAATAATATTCCTCTATTACAAAATACCCTGCTATTCACTGAGATACAGCAACTTGTGTAAGACGCGTCCTCCGCCACTAGAGGGCAGAGTTGTAGTGATATATCTTATGCTTTATCTAAGGTGACATTTTCTCGCTTCGTCTTTCAGTGATAACACGCAGTTTGATTTTACAGTCAGTGACGAGAAAACATCCTAAAAACATATGACATGACCACCGTCAAGATTTCATATGAGAACTGACTATCAACATGCCGTTTATAGATGTGTTTTGTATGAACTCGTATGCAAATCAAATGTCCTCAAATGATAAACTACATTTGAGTGTAACGCTATAAATAAATTATTTATAAAGAAGAAGGACAGGCTTTTCTGTGGATAACTCAACAACTGAGTGTACCAGTGAAGAAAATCGCCACATGTTAAAATTTATAATTGATATTTTCCCTCACTGTCCATCAGAGCTAAATACAACGTGACATCTTATTGAACATTTACAATGAGTGAGATATTGAATGTCTCAAACGCACATAAGGTATAAAGATAAATCATTTTAAAAAATCTTTGATACATCAGTGTTTGGTTTGTTTTATCAATATCTGAAAAGCTGTTTCAAGGCTACCCAGCTAACAATTTTAAGTTGTAAGAATGTTTCCCTAATGTTTCCAGGAGTAACAAAAACATTATTACAATTCCTAGTACATTCAAACATGTTATTTTGAATGTACTAGGAATTCTCAAAATGTCCAGTTTTTTATACTTTGTAGTAACATTATTGCTTGATTATGAGAACATTATTAAGAACATTTAATTAATTCTGCAACGTTTTTACGTCAGCGTTTCACTAACAACTTAAGAATAAAAAAATTATATGTAACACGTTCAAAACGTTACACTAACATTACTGCTAGAACTTTTATGATAACTCAGAGAACATCTAGAGAACGTCAGCCAACATTCTGACAACTTTCTGTTAGCTGGGTAGCATGCCCAAAAACAGTCAACAAACGCTAACACACAAAAGTTTGAATATTTGCTGGCTGTTGTTGGATCAGTCATTTGGATTGGTTGAGGTAATTCTAACCATTTTTTTTGTGAGCATGTTTTGCATCACAAAATCAATACAAAGAAGAATTATGTAGAAAGTTACAGGTTTAATGTAACAGAAACAGATCTTTTAAACTAGATGAATGACTAGTTTTAGAGAGTAGTATTTCTAAAGTTAATTCAACTAGGCGAGGAGAAAAATTAAACTGATTTATTTTCAATTTTGTCACTCTCCACACACTCCTATTGCCCAAAACATGACATCATGCTTTTAACAAAGACAGAATTGTGTGAACATTAAATTTCAACCGCACGATGAGGTGCAAAACACAGACTATTATTGGCAGCAATGGTGAGAGTCTGTTAGCCGACGACAGACAATTGAACCCAATGAACATTATAGGCTAATAATGATTTATTTTATATCAAACGTGGTATAGATTTTCACTACCAATAAACACAGTCGTAATCAAGTGCTCCTTAATAAATAGGTATTTCAAAAGGTATATTAAAATGCAAGAGTAAATAAGCACAGCTGTGCAGTTGTGTGCCAGATATTAATTACATATGACAGCAGATTAGTCTGCGGTAACAGCAACTTCACAGCACCTGGCAGGTTTAGTTTAGGTGTATTTTTAGTACAATGCAGGTGATACAATGTGACTGACTGAAGACAACTGAGGCCAACCCAGCTAACAATTTTACATTGTATAAACGTTTCCCTAATGTCTCCAAGTAACAAAAATGCTATCTTGACTGTTCTAGGGACATTCAAAAGTCCAGTTTTTAGACACTGTTTTAATGTTATAAGAACGTTATTCTAACATTTTTAAACTGAAACCTTTTAAAACGTTCCACTAACAACTTAGTAAATATGACATTAAAAAATGGTTGACTAAGATTACTGCAAGAACGTTTTTGATAACTTTGAGAAAACATTTTGAGAATGTTTGGAGAATGTTCCCTGTTAGCTGGGAACGAATGCACACCTTTGTCACCTTCTCGCGCCTGTGTATTTTTAGAAGTGAGAAAACGAGGAAAAACATTCTCCCTGTTAGCACCAGAACATCATGCAGAAGTTCATGCAAAAACTCCGGAATCTGTTAAACTGATGTCATGAGATTTAATATGTGTGATGTGATTTTAATAGTGTTGATATGTGTTAGTGTATTAGCTTGCTGAGTGCTCCTATAGGATGATTAAAGTATATGAATTAACACATTTGCATGCTTAACGTTGAATTATTCTCAGAAAATACGATATAATGCAAAAGAGTGCGTCTGGCGCCCACATCTGTCTTTCCTTTTGCTTTCCTAACAAATTACAACTGCAACGAAGTGTGCTTGGAATTGATGGGTACAATCTAAAAATACACAGATCTTTCACAATGACAAATCAATAATGCATACTCGTCATTTATGTACAACACAGTTCGTACAATGTGTACAACGTCCCTGCTTTCCACATTCCATAGTGCAGCTACCACATGTATGTTTTGGAGGTGTCAATCTGTGAGTTTTGGGGGTCAACAGGTCCCTCTTTCTCTTTTTCAGTCTCGGTCTCCCAGAGGTTAATGAGTGGGGGATAGAGCTCATTTAGTGGAATGGAGGTGGTGTGCTGCATATATTTCTTTAGAGTGTGGTGACAAGATTTCTGCTTCATGCGCCGTCCCATGTAGAATACCAGCAGGGCCATGATGCATATGGCAAACATTGAGCCCATGACGGCTGCCAGTGCTACATTGGTCGGCTGGGCAACCATCTCCACTGCAAAGCTGGCTTCTTTGGTGGTCACGTTGATACAGGAGTGCTGGGTCTGCTCGGTGGCAGCCATGGTTAGGCAGACCTGGTACTCCGTAGATGGAAGAAGGTGTGTGAGGTTATATTCCTGGACATCCACGGGGACAGTTGCAGTGTAGCTGATCTGTGGATTGTCGATCTTAACGGTCGCGCTTAGCCACTTGGGTTGTGCCACCTCATGGTTGGAGGAGGGGGCAGATGAGTGGACCTTCCATTCCAGCACCACGGACTGGGAGTGGATGACTTTTGCCAGAACTATTAAGGATCCTGTGGCATTTGCCACCCCATAATGACCTGTGCTATGGGGTTCACCAGGATAGATGCTTCTGTCGACGTACACAGAGACACTTCGAGTGTCCGCCCCTTCTGCGTTCCAAGCAACACATGTGTAGAGTCCAGCATCCTCCGGTTCCATGTGTGGGATCTCTAGAGCGCCTTGGTCCTGCATCCGGTGCTTCTTCTTGGCTTCTCCGCCCTCGTTCAAGGATGCCGAAAGCGCTTCAGAGGTGACCTTGTCGCCGGTGGGTGTCACCCAGTAAAACTGCGGTGCCGGATCGGCCACAGCCCAGCAGTCGAGGGTTAGGAACTGACCTATGGTGACGTTCAGCTGTGGAGGAAAGGTATGCTGGGAAATTAGAGGCAGGCAGGTATTGCTGGCCCCATTCCAGCTTGCAGACACCACTTCCTGTAGCGGCTGGCCAACAAGATGTGGTGGAGAGGCACAAAGAGTTATTTGGGATTCTATAAGTTTGAGACTCGATTGGTTGCCCAGGATCGGACTCCAGTTGGCAAGACAATCACACCTGAGTGGGTTGCTATGGAGACTGATTTCATCCAGGTTGGGGAAAGCAGATAAGATCTCATGGGGCAATAACGTGAGGTCGTTGTTATGGATCAGCAAGGTGCGCAGGCTGCGCATGTTCTGGAACGTCGCACGGTCTATGAAAAACAGGTGGGGGTTGTTGTATAGCTCTAGTTTGGCCATCTGGGGAAGGTTGGAGAATGCAGCCCTCTCCACCGCTACAAGCTCGTCCATGTTGTTCAAACTGAGTTCTTCTAAGTGAGGAAAGTCACAGAAATCGCCTTCCTGTATGCGGACAATGGGGTTCTTGTTGAGGTCAAGAAATTTGAGGCTGGGTAGAACACTGAGGGCTTTTTTTGGAACGGCTGTCAGCTTGTTCTCAAAGAACGAGAGGCTCTCAAGATACTCTAATCCCTGAAATGCGCTTTCCGGGATTTCCCTGAGCCCCATCCCTGCTAACACCAGACTGTGCAATTTGGAAAGGGGATGAAAGTTCCTGTCCTGCAGCCCGAGAATAGGGTTCTCTCCAATCATTAGGATCTCCAGATTGGGTAGGGCCTCAAACCAATGACTATCTATTGCCACAAGCTTATTTGAGTTGAGATGGAGCCTCAGCAGGTTCCCCAAGCCTGAAAATGCATTAGGACCAATAGAGGAGATCTGATTGTGGTTAATATACAGTTCCTCTAAGTTGACTAGATCCTTCAGACACAAATCAGGCAGCTCTTTAATTTGGTTTTCCTCAAGGTAGAGCGTGACCAGTTGGGTTAGATTACTCAAGCCGACATCTTGGATCTTTATGAAGTGGTTCTGTGAGAGATCCAGTTCCGTGAGATTGACCAAACTCTGGAGTTCTGAGGTTACCCTGGAGATATTGTTGCTCTGAAGAAGCAGCACCTGAGTATCAACGGATATATTCCTTGGAATTCGGCTGAGATGGAGTTCATTGCAGTCAACAGTCTTGGCCTGATGGTAGACAGACTGAGGCGTGTACCATGGGCGGGTCTCGCAGACACACTGAGCAGGGCAGAAGGGAGTCGCCAGGGAACCACGACACGCAGCCAAAATGAAACAGACTG
>JAZGTI010006752.1:0-22846 GCA_036877585.1 Botia kubotai | reverse complement strand
TTCTAGATCAATTCCCCGGATGACCGCGGGGTTCTGGAGGGAAACTGGTCTGGGAATTACATGGGTGGGACTCCGCCTACTGCTTGGAGTGGCAGTGTGGAGATCCTCAGGAAATACCACAAAGAAGGAGGAGCGCCCGTGAAATATGGGCAGTGCTGGGTGTTTTCTGGGGTCACCACCACAGGTGTGTGTGTGTGTCTTGATGGGTTATGGCCCACCACAGGTGTGTGTGTGTGTCTTGATGGGTTATGGCCCACCACAGGTGTGTGTGTGTGTGTCTTGATGGGTTATGGCCCACAACAGTGAAGATGTGGCTTGTAACTAAATATTCAGGATTCAGAGTAATTCAGGCATCTGGAAGACAAAATCTTGACTTTTTTACATTTAGTTCATTTAGGAAATGCTTGTATAACGCCGCATCGTGTTATTTTTATAACCGTTAAACTTGTGAATCATCGACTCTGTGCTTCACTGCAGCCCGATTGCTGTGCTGTGATATTCATAGCTGATCTCTGAACAGTGCTATGACCCTTACTGGGACCTTTAGTTTAAAATACTCTTGTTTGCACTCTGTTCATTCCATACATAGACATTAATAGTGGTTCTCTCTCTCTCTCTCTCATATTTCCCGCTGCCCCAGTACTGAGATGTTTAGGTATTCCTGCCCGTTCTGTCACTAATTTCCAGTCTGCCCATGATACGGACGTCTCCTTGACAACAGATGTGTATTTTGATGAGAACATGGAGCCGATCGAACACCTGAACTCGGACTCTGTGTGGTGTGTAATTCTGTTGTTTTGATATGTTGCAGGATATCCGGGTCCACTGATCCGCGTCGTGTGGAAAAATGAACAAATAATTTCAAAACACTGATACATGAAGACTGAAGTCATATCAGTGATTTATAAACAGCTGTTAAACACAAGTGCTTCAACCCTTAATTAAGATTAAGACTATCAATAAACCTGTGATTAATATTATCAGACACTTTCTGTAGCAGAATAAATGAACCATGCGTGACACATCTGCAAATGGAACACTAGCTTACAGGGAATGTTCTTAGAATGTAGGTTAACATTCTCTAAAAAACATTCTCGCAGTAAGGTTAGTTGAATGTTTTTTATTGTTCTAGATCATATAGAATTTTAACAAGTTTAAATAAAGTTCTTATAACAAGCAGTAACATTAATAGAATGTCTAAAAAGCTGAATTTCTTTTACATTCTTAGAACATTCAAAATAACATTTGTAATGTTTTTGTTACTTATGAAAACATTAGGGAAACGTTATCACAAAATGGTTAGCTGGGATATTTCTACAATAACATCACTAATCATACGCATTTTCTTTGGCAGGAAGCTATGGCTAGGAAGTTCTAGAGCACATTGTATTGACCGGCAAAACAAACTGAAAACTATATAATGCACTTTTAAGAGACAGGAATTGACTCCTATATCCTGCTTAAATCACGGCCCCTCTTCCTAACTCCTTCTTTGTCCCACTCTGTGTTTATAGGAATTTTCATGTTTGGAACGACTGCTGGATGGCGCGTCCGGATTTGCCGCCTGGAATGGGTGGCTGGCAGGCTGTAGATTCCACACCTCAGGAAACGAGCCACGGAACGTTCCGCTGCGGCCCGGCGTCGCTGGCCTCCGTGCGCTCTGGCATGGTGTATCTTAAATATGACACACCTTTTGTCTTTGCTGAGGTGAGTCAATGTCAATGCAAGCTTAAGTGTTTATCAATGCAGCTGCAAAAAGCAAAACCATTTAAAATGCACTGGCCTGTCAGGGCCGGACCGTGGGTGTTTGGGGCCCCAAACATGGGGCCATGGGAGCCTTTATTGGCTTCATTCTTGTAGGCCCTGTTGGCATTCTATTACATTTATGTAAAAGGCAGACGCTTTTATCCAAAGCGACTTCCAGTACATTCAGTCGAACCCACAACCTTTGTGCTGCTAACGCAATGCTCTACCAACTGAGCTACAGCAACACAGTACAGTCCCTATTAAATCTTTTTAATACCCTCTCTTAAAATGCCAGTCATGGCTCTTTTCAGAGTTCTGAGCTATAACGACGGACTGTGTTTCTGATGGCAGGTTAACAGCGATAAGATTTATTGGCAGAGGAACCTGGACGGCACCTTCAGTCAGATCCACAGTGAGAAGAAGGCTGTGGGACATTGCATCAGCACCAAGGCTGTAGGTTCTGAGGAGCGTGAGGACATCACACATCTCTACAAACACCCTGAAGGTGAAGATTACACACACATCTAAATGTTTCAAACAGGTTTCCTGCAGCAGATCAATGTCTCAACCTGCCTGAAACAACAGCGCACATTGTAAAATACACTGTCAAAATCTGAGAATGTTTCCTATTAAAATACATTCATCATTTTTTATAAAGTAATAATTGTTTATGCAAAAATGCATTTCTAGTGCATTTGTTTACTTTGACTGAGGGGTGAGATACAACTTCTTTGAGAGACTCGTCCGTATATTTGAGACACATTCCTGTTCTTACTGAATGCTACCAAAGCAACTTACAATACGGAGCACAAATCACATGACAAATACATGCCAGGCAGCCAAAGGCAGACAGTACTTCAGTGTTAATGGCCTAACATTCCGCTGCCTGAAGCGTTCAGCTCGCTCCCTGCAACACTTAGGCTGTCATTATCTTTCCTTCTGGATGCTAGTTTATACTTTGAATTCCACCCACGTTCATTGCACACTAGTTGCACTTTTAAAGCTGAGGAGTCGTAATGGAGTTCTTAGTTATGATGCTTTTTCTAAACAAGATACATACAGATACAGTTTTCTATACATACAGTATATAGTGCTACATACAGTATATAGTGCTACATACAGTATATAGGACTACATACTGTATATAGTGCTACAAACAGTATATAGGGCTACATACAGTATATAGGACTACATACAGTATATAGTGCTACATACAGTATATAGTGCTACATACAGTATATAGTGCTATATACAGTATATAGGGCTACATACAGTGCTACATACAGTATATAGGGCTACATACAGTATATAGTGCTACATACAGTATATAGGACTACATACAGTATATAAAGCTATACATTTTTGGTAGAGCATAGATCAGATAAGTTTATCTTAAAATTAAAATAACCGGGTTCTTGTTTTTGAGAAACAGCTTCACAGCTTTTATTTCAAGAAACAATTGAGATATCAAAGAGATCTCATTTGTATTTCCTATTTCTCCTTTACATTTATCTTCCCTAATCAGGCTCAGAGGAGGAGCGCATCGCCGTGGAGACCGCCTGTCGCTATGGCACTAAGCCTGATGTGTACTCCAGTCCCGTTGCTGAGGACGTGCAGGTGGAGGTGAGGATGGAAGGAGAAGGTCCACGCATGGGAGGAGACGCTCAGCTGAAGATTGTAGTGAGGAACATGAGCTCTCAGCCCCGCAGAGCCACCCTCCACAGCCAGGTGGCGGTCATGTACTACACTGGTGTGTTGAAGGACACAGTGAAGAAGGACAAACTTCCTGTGGAGCTCATGCCACATGAAGGTGAGTTTGGGCCTCCGCACTTGGTGGCCATATTTGCAACGCCTCCGGGCAGCTTTTTCAGTCATACAAGACCTATCAACATGAATGAGGGAAGACAGATATCTCTAAAATTGTGGACAACGTCACAAGAAACAATTATTTAACCTGAAAACAACTGTACCATAAATTATGTTTCTATCGTATCCCACAATGCAATGCACTCAACCTTACCTCCCATTTTAAGTGTGCTGGAAATAATTAAGTCTTTATTAACTCATTATTTGATTGGACACACAGTGTAGTGAGGTCATGTGACAGCAGTGTTTATTGCTAAATTACAGACTAGTATTTAAAAACTGGAGGTATTTACAGAGAAATTGCACATGCATTTGTTCTTAATGTTGCTGAAAATAATTTTCGTGTCTGTTTGACCTTGTCTAGAAACGGTTATTAACTGGATCCTGCCATACGAGCAGTACCAGAACCAGCTGGTGGACCAGGCCGCGCTCATGCTGACACTGTCTGGGCGGGTCACTGAGACCCAGCAAGTTTTGGCCAATCAGACCAGCTTCAGGCTCCGGACGCCTGACCTCAAAGTTGAGGTGGGACATCCAGAACCTGCTGCTGCTTTCCAAAGTTTTTTACATCGTTTGTTTTGCATTCATTGTAATATTTCTTGCAGACATTTTTTTTGTCTAAATTGACTGTTCAACATTATATTACCATGTTATGCTTTTGTTTCTAGTCATAAATATTTGTGAATATTGTTTTAAAGGTGTTGAAATATTCATTCCTTCTCTTTGTAGCCTGTCGGAGAGGCATACGTGGGCAAAGAGATGTCAGCAAAGATCACATTCACAAACCCTCTGCCGATTACTCTCCGCAATGTCGTGGTGCGAGTGGAGGGTCTCGGGCTGAGAGACCTCCACCCCATCAGAGTGGGGTAAGAAATCTCCACCGAATTCCATCTGTGGGATTCTGTGTTAGATTGGTATTATCTACCAGAATGACATGTGGCTTAACACGGGGTTAAAAAAACAGGGTTAAGCAGAGTGTAAAAAAAAGCGTTATCTGTACGGCATCAAGATAATGCTCACATACAATAGAGTTATATTCAATAGACTCTTATAATCTATAAAAAATCTATTCTAATATTAGGTTCTTATTTAATCAATTAATACTATAGGAACACAAATGTACTCAATTGTACACAGTTGTAGGGATTATTGCATGAGTCTGTAAAAATGCACTAATGACTGTGTTGTTTTATCGCAGTGATGTGGGGAAACACGCCAACGTGACGGTCACGGAACACTTCATCCCCACACTCGCTGGCCTGAGGAAGCTGGTGGCCTCACTGGACTGCCGACAGCTCAGTCAGGTACACGGTGTGGCTGACATCATGGTTTATGAAAACTAGTGAATTCAGTTCTGTGCGTCTGTGTACTTTCATTAGGTTTTCTGTACTGCTACTGGTAACCATTTCTTAGTGGTTTACACTGAGCCATGAGGTTATTTATATTAACTATATAGGAATCTTTAAGAAATAACCTGCTACATGCATTCTTTTATTTCACCCATGATGTAATGACACCCCTGATGCGTGTGAAGTATAGAGGGGGGTCAAAATTTGAGGCCAAGTGTTTTTTTTTTATATTAGGATTTGGAAATTTAAACAGTGGTGTATTTCTATGATAGGTCACTAACCGAATAAACAGCTGCAAAGGGGTTTAATTTCCCTGCTTCCATTGAAACACACAGTGTGCTCTTTCTGAACATTTGTGTTTGCCATTAAAACATGCTGTCGTTAAAATGAAAGAAGGAAACTCTTAAATTCATGTGAAGCGTTTTGAATTGAATTAAAAAAGAAGGATTTTCGCTAATGGTCTCAAGATTTTTGGACCCCATCGTTTGTTTTTATCATGAAGAACCAACAAGATTTTTGACGTTTTGGACATTAACATGTTTAAGTTTTATTCTTATTACAAAAGTAATGTTATGATTAGCTGTTGTTACACCACTGAAAAAGGCATTGCTATTTTCAATAGCAGAGTATTATAATTTTATTTGTACTCACTGACTGTAAATCGCACATTTGTGGGAAATTCTTATTAAGACAAAGTTTTCTCTGTTGCCAAACTGCTATAGCATTTCTGCTGCTTTATATTGCATCTGTGACCCGTGCTGGCAAAATTAATCACAATGAGCAAGTTTTCAAAAATGAGTTCTTGTTTTTTTCACATTCTCCATTAAAAAACCTTTAAAAATAAGATATTATTTGTTCTGATAAAACGCTTTTAAACGCGACTGCACTTAATAGTATTTTATGAAGGACTTTTTCTATTCTGTATAATTTTATATAATGTACGTTTGTATTATTTAACTACATTTTTTCTAATAAAATGACATTTTATTAATAACTTTGCAGAGTGTTATTGAAACAGCAGACCTGCCTAAACAAGACCAGACGTGTGCGTTTGATTTGGAGAGATCCCTTATGCTTTTTATTAGAGCAAATCTTGTTATCCTGAGGTGACCGATCTGAGGGGTGTATTACACAATCTGTTTACACCAAACACTTGTGAAATTACTTGCCATTGTTTGCCAAGACGCAATGATAAACTTCAGAATTAAAAGTCATATGTTTGACATGAATAGCTCACTCATACACTGGGTGCTAAAGGGCCCTTTCAAAACAAGTTGTTTTACATACAGCATTACATACAGTATATTCCTATTTATGGAATATTGATGGAACAACACGTTTTTTGTGATACGTGTTTGTGTTGTTTTGAAATAATGTACATATAAAGGTGCTGAGGGGGCTTTTTACCCCTGCGTGGGGCAAAAGGCCTCTGCAGCCAGGGGGCGTTTTCTTTGACCCCATGTACATATTTAACAGTTAATAAAAAATTAAAAATGTAAACAATGAAAATCATAGGCATGTTGTCTGAAAGTATATGCAATCATTTCAGGGATTTTCATTGGCTACATAAATCTGTGACATGTATAGGATGCTTATAGCAGGAAGTACATTAATTCACAAGCTAAAGCAGCAGTGCAAAGCAAGAGTTTGTTTTAAAGATGAGATATAGAACGTGCTGACGTTGCAGATTAGTCGAGAGTTCACTTAAAAGGAGACGAAGGGGTGGAGCTTGGCAGCTTGGTAAACTACCATATGAAAAACGTCATCATTCATTAGCACAGATAGACACCACAATGTAGTGATATCATGCAGGGAGTACACAGCATATATACTGTGTAGTATGCAGTGAGGTAGTGTTCCATTGAGAACAAAGTCTTAAATCTGCAGAATTAGTTTAGTAAGAGAAACAAAATCTTGAAGCTAGCGCCTCCTAGTGGACACTGATCATCAAATCATGAAGAAGACCACAACTCCTGAAAATATGCAAGAAAATAAAGAGAAACACAACCGTGTTGAAGGTACGACAATATATTAAGATGCGCGGTATAAAATACAATTGTTTGTCATGTTAAATGAAACAATTCTATTAAATGTTCTCTCATTTTAGTCAATACGACCGTCCAGACATTTTAATACAATTTATGATACACATTTGACAGGTAGCACAACTTTCTATCTTCTATCAATCAAAAATATAGGATAAAAAATACAGAAATAATAGTTTGTTCCAACAGCAGTACAATCCTTCAGTCTTTACACATTCGAGGTCACAAACACTAAAATTGAGTGTATGAATCAACAAGATCTCAGAACAGCGTTGTCTCTGAGCGTCTAAAGATTTATATTCAACTGGCACACGAGTGACCTGATCCCAGATCAGGAACGTTTTGCAGTCCTCTTTAGGTTATGAGTCATTAACTGATTGTCAGTCTACAGTATTACAGACACTGTGAACCACACGGTTAAACTCTTCCGGCTGGTCGGCGTACACGTGATGGGAAGCGTCTTCAATCAGCTGTAGAGAGAAATGCTGCTGAGTGACCTTAAAAGATTACATCTGCCAGCCAATAAAATGTCTATGATTTACTGTAAAATACTGTACTGATCTACTCACAATAAGAGTGGTGGGGCTTTTGCCTCTCATCTGTGCCACTGTGTTTCCTGTTGAACTGTCCACCCAGGACAGAGAGCCGTACAGCATTGTGACGGGCATTGAGGGGGGCAGTAAGTTCACGCGCTGGACCATCGGCCTCTTTGCCCAGCCGAGAGACTCACACATGGCTTTAAAACCCACCTCACCACTGAGGATAAAGAGAGAGAGAAATACAATCGTTCTTTAATTGGTAGAAGGTCACTTTTCTAGAAACTGAATATCAGGGATTTTGGACACACCTCGGGTTCTGAGCGTTACAGTGGTAAATGTACTGCGTCATGGTGTCGTCATCAAATAAGTCCTCAAACTTCCTCTTGAAGTCAGGACGAAATCTGTTCACCAGACCTGGACCTGCACACAAACACAATGAAATAATACTTCAGCTTACTCTCCATCACTCGATGCTCTTCAGAAATCAATCCTTTTTCTCTCTGATCCAAAACACAGAGAGCTAACTATGAAACATGAAGGCGTTGTCGTTCCATTCCTGACAGACTGTTCCAAAAAGATGGGCAGATACATTTAAGACATCCTCTTCAACGCAGTAGTTATCATAGCAGCTGAAGAGGTTCCTGGACAGAAATGTGGTGTTCTCACCCCACGGTCCAGCTGCCCTGATGACAGCCAGAGGGTTGAAGAGGCTGATCACTGATGCCACAGCTTTCAACCAGCGAGGCGGCGATACCCGTTTGACCTCTAACCCTTGACCTCCTGACCCCTGTAACTGTGGCTGGGGTCGCTCGGGGAAACCCCACGCATCCACCAGGATGAGGTGACCGACTCTAGTGGACAGAAACACACCCTTAACATTATCTTACAGGTAAAAATGCTTGTACCTATCAAATCCATAAACGTCTAGAACTTTAGATACCGTGTATAAACATTGAACAGATTCTTAAATATGTACACAATAAGCTTTAACAAATACCTCTCAGGATACTGAATCGTATAGGACGTTGCCAGGTAACCACCCAGGCTGTGGCCCAATAGGATCATGCGTTCCAGCCCCAGTGATTGTCTCCACTGCTCTATGGAACTAACAAACTGCTCTTCAGCCAATGAGGCGTCAGATGGAAATGATGGGCGGGAACTGCGACCGAATCCCAGCAGGTCGAAGGCGTAGACGGGCCGAGAGTGACACAATGAGTCTAAATTACGGATCCAGAGTCCGACCCCTCCTCCAAACCCATGGACCATCACGAGAGGCGTCTGAGCGGCTACAGAGAGAGAGAGAGCAGAGTTAAAGCTGTGGAAAATGACCAATCAAACCTCAGTAAATGATATAAATAATTCTGCTAAAAATGAAAATTCTGTCATCATTTCATCTCATGATGTTCATATGACTTTAGATATCAAACAAAATGTTAATGTATGATACAGTTTTTTTTACAAAAAAAATCTATGATACAGTTTAATACAGTTTAAATGCTGCTCAGTTTTATCATTTGTTTGCTAATGCAACAATGTTTAAACATATTCATATTTGCGTAAAGCTTATTTTTGTGTACGTTTTGTGTAAAGCTTAAGGAAGAAGGTTAAAATCTTGCCTTGGTCTGTAGGTTTGCGTGCAGTTTTATTCGTCACTTTTAGAGTCCATATTCTGTTCTGATTTGGCAAAGTCACAAATCTGGACCAAACGTCATTTTGGATGCCTTTTTAACAACACAGATAAAAACCAACAGATTGACAAATGACATTATATGTGAAATCCTTAAGAAAAGGGAAAAGTGAGGAACATACAGGCAAGAATTTTAGCCTCTGCACTTTTTAACAGTGACATGGATGTTGGTCTCCAAGACGGCCACCACCACCAGTTCCCAGAGGTGGGCCTGAAAGAGACAAAGAGGAGATGAAACCATTAGAAAGGTCTGTGAGAATCTGTTTACACCTACAGGCTGTGTTAACCTACTGTATACACAGTATTCTGTAATCTGCCTTTACAGTTCTTCTTATACAGTTCAAGCCTGTCAAATGCTAGCTAAATAAACAAATGGGCATTAGTCTTGCTTTTGAGGGGAACAAAAGTCACTAACTATAAACTTTACATAAACACATACATACAAACACACACACACGCAAACAGACACATAGGAACAGACACACAGGAACAGACACACACTTAATTTACAATTATTTTTATGATATTTTGTGATATAATATTTGCGGGGGGGAGGATAATTTCTCAGAGAAAATAAAATCATTTCACTGTTAAACGAAGCACAATACTAACACACTAACAAGTGTGTAATCTGACAACTCAGCGTGACTTTGCAAAATGTGAATGAAATCAGCTGTTACACACCACACACGAGCGTCAAGAAAACTCAAGTACAAACACTGTATGTTAAACACAGCACAAACGTGTTTCATAATAACATAATAATAGCAACACAATAACTTAATATTAACTCAGCCATACGCTGAACTCTTGTGTAATGCGAGTTATGCGAGCATGTTAAAATAATATTACAGTAGCTACTTACTCGGTGTCAGTCTCGTCTTCCATGGCGGCGCTTACAGATCAAGTTAGTAAAAAACATAACACAAGAAAAGTGCACAATTACACACGGACATACTTGAGATCTGTGTTGTGTTCACTTCCAAGGGTCAGTGTTGTTTCCTAACCCTGACGTCAGCGGACCATCCAACCAGTTCTTAAATGGGCGTGGCGTTTTAGACCGGAAATCGTCTATAATCAGTTGGGTAAGATTGTTTATTTATTATTTTAGTGCAATTCTCAATGCGTCTCAGCCAAACTATTTTATGAAAGACTTTTAAATTACGAGTAAAATCTCTGGAAATGTTCAAAGATAATTGTTTATTGATATTGTTTATTGGTCTTTTCCTTTTCGACCGTTTCCTCTGTGATAACATGTTTTCGGTAAAGGTGCTTTATATAATACACATTATGAAAAACGCAGTAGAAATACAATTGTATTAAATCGTGTGTTCTTGTCATTTTACTGTATTCTCTGTTCATTAAAAAATACACAGAGCTCACGTCACAGGAGCAGCGGAACTAATGTTGCGCTCGTGTTTCAGTGGGGATCGTTTTGTGTGCGCACAGCTGTCGCTCTCTTCGTACACGTCATTAATTTTCTCGCCGCTGGGTTTTGTACTCCGTTTACATTCAGATCCAAAAAATCATGTCTAATTCCGTATTTTCGGTCATATCGCGTTTTGTGGAGGAGTACAGGAGCAGCACGCCGAATAAGCTGAAGGTGGTCGACGCGTATTTGTTGTACATTCTGTTGACTGGTGTGTTTCAGTTCCTGTACTGTCTCCTGGTGGGAACGTTTCCCTTCAACAGCTTCTTATCCGGATTCATCTCATGTGTGGGATCCTTCATACTGGCCGGTATGCACATTGATTTAGTTTTATATAACCAGAATCAAGTGTTATTTGTAGTGCTACATTTGCATGTTTTTTTTCGCTAAACGTTCATGCGCCAAAACATACGTTTTTGTTTTTATTTGTGTTTCTTAATGATTGGTAAATTATGTTTTAAATTTTAATGATTAAACATGTAAAACAAAGCAGCCTTTTATCGATCAAGAATGTAGTCCAAATTATTTATTCTCAACATAAAAAACAAATCGCTAGTTTTCTGCAGCTGTTTCCTCCAGTTCACTAGGGTCATTATGAGACCTTGCATGCGTGAATGCAAAATGTGTCTGAATTTTCTTAGCATAATGAATGTCTGCAAAGCTCTCGTTGCTGCAACTCTGTTTACTGTAATCATTTTCATGCAATCTTAGTGAAGGTATCAGTTTTATAGTATGTACTCTGTGCAACGTTTTGAACGCTAGTGTACCTTTAAGACATCTATATGCAAATACTAGTGACTAGAACCTAACTGAACATAATAATGTGTTGCTGTCATTGTTTTCTCTGCCTGCAGTTTGTCTTCGCATCCAGATCAACCCTCAGAATAAAGGAGATTTCCTGACTGTGTCCCCTGAGAGGGCATTCGCTGACTTCCTGTTTGCTCACACTGTACTGCATCTAGTGGTTGTCAATTTTGTTGGCTAAATAAGAGCCACCTGGCCACTTTCATTTATTGCAGGTATGAGCTGGCTGTACACCAGTAACACTTCATGAATATTTCAAAATCGGTTTGTTTGTTTTTATGGCATGTGGATAATTTAGGTTACTTAGACAGTTCAGCTTAGAAGTTCTGTTGAGTTTCTGTGTCATGCTGTCAATAAATAACGGTAAGTAATGTTGCATTTTGAACAATCAAACTGTTTTCAAAGATGGACCTCTGTAGGGCAAGTGTACCAGAGAGTGTAAAGCTTGTGTTTTACTCGGAATATACTATGAAGGTTTTGTCCACTTGAGAGCCTTGGACAGCCAGTAGTAGTAGTAGTAGTCCTCACTTTCTAACACTTCTCTAAAGACTCAGTTTTAGGCTTATGGTTAGAATTAGGTTAAGCTTAAGGTTAGGGTTGGGCAATTAGTTGGGATGGTTAAGGTAAGTGTACAGGGCACAAGATAGCAGTACGAGTGTGTGTGTGGAATACCCTGAATATTTCTGATATGACCTCTAAACCATTTACTGTCTGAGTGTCTAAAACAGAAAAGTGAGACATCAGTGTCCTGTTGTGTCACATTTCACATGCAATGAAATACACACAAGAGTGTATATAACACTGTAAAGTTAACATTCATTGCTCTGTTTGATATAAGACGTGTTACTGCAGTTTGTGTACATTTATTCATTTATTATGATGAACTGTCTGGTAGTTTGCTGTCTTCTATTAAGTCTCAGTTTGTTTTTTACAGATTTGAAGACCAAATGTTGAAGCAGTGCAGAACAACAACAGCATCATCACCGTCTGTGATTCTGTCAATATGTTAATATATGTTTCGACAGAATAGTCATTTGTAATGACTTCTTGTCCATATGATCCTTAAAATGTTTTCCACTTTTCTAAAACAGAAACAGAATAAATGCCTTGAAAATGATGAATTTATCGACCGTACAGTTTTTTGTTCTACATACCTTATGAATCTAGCATGTCACATGCAAATATATACATCAGATTTATAGAACCCAGACTGTACTGCGCAAAAATCATCTGCCAAATGCAAAAATATAACTGTAATTAAAGGTAGTTAGTATTCTGGTTCTCAGAATTTTTCCTATGTTTCTGCCTAAATGTCCACTTTGTCTATAATTTAAAGTATCATAGATGTTTTGTCAACTAAAAAACGCACTATTTTTTGTGAGGTATGTGTAGAGTTATAATAATTACATATAATAATATATCCAAGTATCATATGCTTATACATTATATAGGCATTGAACTGAATGAGGTGTGGCACATAAATGGTTAAATCTCCCACATCTGGACGTAGTTTAGCTAGAGGGACGTAGGAGTGAAAGCAGGAATATTCTGAACAGAGACTAACAGAGACGGATCTCATCACACCGAATGATGTTTCCACAACTTCTAGCCATTCTTGTTCTTGGTCAACTGCAAGGTCAGATTTTACTCTTCTAGCAACACATTAATGTTGAAAGTAACATTCTGTCCAAACCGTTATCTAAGAACGTGTCAATTTAAAGGAAGTTTCTATTTCTGCGTTTTGGTTTCATTTCTCCAGAAGGTTACCGAACTGTTTCAAAACGATTGTATGTTCTTAAAGCATCGCATAAAAAGAATTGCATAAATGTTTTTTAACATGTGGTCAGCGAAATGAATTTTATAAGCAAAATCACAGTGACCCACATTCCTGGCACTTTTGGATCAGGGTCACTGAACTCAACTTTTCCAAACACTTCATGTTTTTACAAACGTCTGTCATACAAACATTTATAGCAAGTAGAGATGCAAAAACAGACAAGCCTGTACTAACTCAGCTGTTGATGTTATGTAGGTCATCGATGGATGTTATGAAACTTGTTGGTTTAATAAAATACTTAAAATAAGACAATTTGGCAGAGAAACTAAATTTTTATTTGCACTTATGTCAAAGTCCATTTCAGAGAAAAAATGAGTGGGTGGGAAAATATGCTAGTATCTACATCTCGATTATTAAAAAGTTAGTAACAGCAAGTTTTAGCTTGTATAAATACAGGTTTGTTCCATTCCAGTTTTCCAAAGCTGTTCTCTGTGTGACTACAGATTTCAGTAAAAGTTTACACGGATGAAATGTTATTTTCCGATGACTATTTCTAGTCAGACGACATGAAAATGTAAGGTGTTGATTGGTCACAACAAATTAATTTTAGCATGAAAGAAACTGTGTTTTGTCAATGAGCAAGACCTATGTAGACGCACCAGAATCATAATCCACACACTTTTGTGTTTAGGGTTCTACTGCACAGTGACCACAGTGGGAGATCAATCGTTACTAGAGGGTCAGTCTGTCACTGTTCCCTGCCACTACAACCCGCAGTACACCAGTCATGTGAAGTACTGGTGCCATGGTCAGATGAGGGAGTTTTGCACCAGTTTGGCTCGCACCGACAACCCTGAATCCGCTCCCAACGGGAAGGGACGTGTGACGATCGCTGATGACCCCACTCAGCATGTGTTTACAGTGACCATGCAGGACCTGCTGTTGAAGGATTCGGGGTGGTACTGGTGTGGGGTGGAGATCGGAGGAATGTGGACTGCAGACAGTGCTGCCTCCCTTTATATCAGTGTGATTCAGGGTCAGAAAAACATCCAATTTATTACTAATTTATCATGGAGATCATGTTAATCTGTCATGTACTTGCTCAAAAACAGATTTTTGTTCACTTTTAACCAAAAAAAGTTACAGATTGCATCTTTAAGGATAAACAAAATGCCAAATGGCATTATTGCTCATTTGGATGCACTAATATATACATTTTGGCCGCCAATATTGGTTTGTATGTTCTGGATAATATTACAAGGTTATGTGAAACCTATAGAACATGCTCAGGTCATATTTTAGTCAAATTAAAAGGAATAAAGTTTTTAACTGTTATTAATTAAACTGCGTGTAAATTTATGTCAATGTATTTTGCATTGTTGCTTTATATCCAATACAACTGAGCATCCCCAAAACCTCTCCTCAAAGCTGCAATCTGTACTGTCTGCCTCTCCAGCGCCATCTGTGTTTGAAACACAAAACTGCAGGTTACTTGATGCACTTTACGTCTGTTGAAGTCATATGGAGTCAAATGGACATTTCCCGCGAAATCGGACCCGACATCTCAAATGATAACTAATTATTATAAGTTTTTTTTTAATTATTATAAGTGTTGCAAATTAGGGTAAGGTAGAAAGAAGGTATTGCACGCTCAACTGTATGTGCTCAATAATGTTTATATTTAACGCTGAATTCATGATTGTTGTACATAAATGGCTACAGCATCATGTGATGGTTGGCTTGCTGCAGGTATGTCAGTGATGAGCAGCACGCTGAGTGCAGAAGAAGGAAGTAGCGTCACCGTCCAGTGCACCTACAGTTTGAACCTCAGGTACCGTCCCACAGCATCGACCAAAACTAACCCGTGAATCCTCCACGGCTTTCTCACGTCTCCGTGCTCCGTCCCGCAGGTCCAGTGAAAAGAAGTGGTGTCGCAGCGGCGACTGGAGCTCCTGTCTGGTCACGGACTCTAATGGGACCTACAGCGGTGGAAACGTGCGCATGCGTGATGACGGGAGGAGCGTGTTGAGCGTGACGCTGCAGCGGCTGGAGATGAGAGACGCGGGCTGGTACTGGTGCGCAGCGGCCCAGAAACAAGTAGCCGTTCAACTGTCCGTCACTCCACGGGCCGCAACGTGTATGTCACACGTACAGCCTGGACGAAACACACTCATACAAGCGTTAGAAATGACCCTGAGCGATTTCAAGTGAAACTGTTTAGTAGTTATATGGCACAGTAACGTACCAGGGAACAGTTTGGTGCTCAAAAAAGGTTTCCCAAACGTTTCCATTAAGTTAAAATGAAGCCAAACTGACATTCCCGGAAAACTGACATTTTTCTGAATCCGACCATGTACTTGCTCGATTACTGTTTTTTGCTTATTTTTAACGAAAAAGTTATTTATGAATGTTCAAAAAACATTCAATACATCCAGTTTTTAGATGTTGTCTTAACATTATTGCTTGATTATATAAACGTTATTCAATTATTTCAATTCTGTAATTAAAAAAAAGTGTACCATTAACAAATGAAGAATCACACATACTAATGTTTTAGACCGTCTGCCAATATCATATAACGTTGAAAAAACATTCACATTACTAACGTTGGTTAAGCCAGCGTTTTGAGAATATTCCTTGTTAGCTGGGAGTCCTGGGATAAAGATAATCAATTTAGTAGCAAATGTTTAGATTTGAACGTCCAATTTCCAGACTTACTTTAACAGTATGTGATCTGTTTGTGTCACACAGTATCTCCTGTCCAGACTGTGAAGTCGACAGCTGCGCTTTCACCTGTACTGAGTCCTGATGACTCTCACAGGTAACGTTCTGTCTACTTCAGGCTGTTTTCTCATGGCTGCATTTTCATTTTGAAACATTGAGTCACGTGACTGTTATGTTTGGGGCTGCACGTGCAGTAGACTTTCTGATGTGTGTTCTAGTCATTTTTTGGTGTCTTCTTTGGTCGTGGGTGGGCTTGTTCTGCTGGTGATGTTGACGTTTCTGTTTATTTGGAAAGTAAGGCAACGGTTTGGTAAGTTCCAGCTTACGATTGAGATTATCTACATTCATTAATTTCTTTTAGATATTCACTCACTCATTCGTTCATTTGTCATGGCATATAAATATAAAATCATTCCATTGATGAAACTGGAACCTGGAACCTTGAAGAACATTAGAATTTGATCGTCTCTGTTTTATTTTTCAGAGAAGAAGCACAAACATCAAGGGACAAGTGAACTGAGCAATAATCTTACAGTTAGTTCAGTTATTATTCCTCTGGTACCACCTTTCATATTTACATTTCTGTTCTCATTGTGCAAAGAAAAGTGTCATGTTTAATTGAAAGATCATAACTTCCTTTCGTGCCGACCTCCGTTTATTTTAAACAATAGCAAACTAAAGAGCTATTTGGATCTCGAAGCCAATCAATCGAACATTTTTTTTATCAAATATTGTGTTACTCAGAAACATTTCACTGTATGAAAGTAAAATGTGCTGATGTTATTATATTTACAGTAACTATTTCTTACATTGACATGAATGAACAGAGGCTGTCCTGGGTTCTGGTTTTAATCCCGTGTTGCTGGTTTTCAGATGTGTCAGTGGAAAGATGCCGGCTACAAAAACCGCTCCGTCATTTTTCTGAACGGCCCAGCCGAGCAGGTCCACATGTGAGGAAAGACACACAAACACACCCATGCTCTGATGCTAAAGGAGATTATGAAAAAACAAAATGGCCGCTTGAATCTTGTGTCCTTCAGAGAACAGAATAGACTTTCACAAAAAGTCACAATGTTACTTTTAATTTGATGAGCTCCAACATAACACAAACCACAGTGGTATAATTATCAGCGTAGCCCACATTTGATGTGGCGTATATCTTGTGCGTCATGTTCAGAAGCTATATGCTAGCTTTATTCGACTAAAAAGACCAAAGACCAGAATTCATTGTTACTTACTGCTTTAATTACGTTTTTATGTGTTTTGCCCTTTTTAAACATTCGGTCTCCTTATTCACTGCAATTCATTGACATTCTGTGGGGGAAATAAAGTCACGCTGGTTTTGAACATCATAAGGGTAAATAATGACAGAATGTTTGAGTTTGGGTGATTTTTATTCTTTGAGATGTCTGTCAGAAAACTGCATAGAAGAGAGAGACGGGGTTAACAGTTGACCTTTCTTCACACTTAACAGATAAATACAAAGTATTTTTTTTTTATTTTAAAGCTGTCTGTCACATCATGTTATTTGTGAGGCATGCCGATAAACTGTGAAAAACAGCACAGAATGTGTGAATGATGTGTAAAGGACAACAAGAGCATTTTATGTCTCTACAAAACAACAGTATCTTCATTTATATTCACATGTTCTCATATCAAATTATAAGGCCACATAACTGATATTAAAACCCGTAAAAATGGTCTCCTGTCTCCTGCTGATTGACCCACATTACTTTCATACTTGTCCATTTGCTAAGAAAGGGTAAACTCAGGAAAGAAACTACATGCTACTGTGTTACTCTATAAACAGATGATATCAGTTAAAAATTTAAGAAATGTTAGATTTTTCTGTCAGGTTAAAACTTTGTCGTTTGTAGGTGTTTATTGATGCGATGTTTCCAGTTGTGTGCAGACTTTTGACATCTCAGCTCCTGGTAAGATGCAGGAAGTGACTGTTAAAAACACGCAGAATGTTTTTAGAAGATTCATAAATAAGTTTTTCGGTAAAAATAAGCAAAAAATCAAGCAAGTACACGGATCTGGAGAATTCTTCGGCTCATTACAGATTAGTGTTTGAAGTTAAACCCTTTTTTGGAACCCTCTGCAGCTCTGAAGAGCCACACTGACCAACAGAGTCACAATATAACACAGGAACAGACTCCAAGACTCAGTGTTTGCCCAAGAAAAAGTCAACTTTAAATCATTTTACTCAAATCATTAACTTAAAGCTCCACAGCTGTGCTTAACCATCAGCATCTGTAATCTATGTTTACGCACAATATTCCTTTCGTCACTTTATACCACAAATACACAGATTAAATGCACAAATAATACATATTGAATGCACGCATTGAGTTTATATAACATGGTTGCTTGATTTTGATTAGTTGGGGTGAGAAATTTTTTAGACCTAAAACTTATGGCACATACTTTTCTGTAGTTCATAAGAACTTTGCCTTTTTGGTGTGCTGCATTAAAACAAGGTTTTCTGGGGCCATCTGCTGGTGTGATTTGCTTCTATAATCCTTAGTCTATATTCATAACAAATTTATTGTATTAGTTTTTGGTTATTTCATTTTCTGTCATGTTCATTTGAATAGTTTAATTATTTGGATTTGAGCGTGTAACATTATACTGCAGTTTGGATTATATTATGTTTGGAAAATGTATTAAACTCTCTCATTTCAAATGTCAAATATCACACAAGACTTAGATCTCTTCTGTCTGCGGAATTGGGCTTATTTAAAGACCATGTCTGATTAAAAAGAAGTTAATGAAATAATGCAAATTGAATTGTATGTTGTGCTGTTATTTAAACACAACTTAAAGACGGTTTTGCGCTTTTCTTGCCCTCAGGTGTTGAAGTTAGGTTTGGCAAGGTTCTTTTAGTACCGGAAAAGAAGAACTAGATGCTGTTCAATTAGAAACAGGCACAAAGTTGCTCATGGTACTTTTCACCACACTGTTAAAAGTGTTCTTTTGTAACTGTTTTCTAAGGAACTATTTCTACCTGATATTACTCAAACATTTAGGACCGAATTCAACGATTGGACAAAGATTTTAGGATCCTGCGCCTTCCACAGGATGTGAAGAGACTTTCAACTAACGTAACGAAACATGTTTCTGAAACAAAAGTCCTTCATATGTGGGTTTCATATGTGAAAGTGAAAGTGACCTATTTGTCAGATATGGTAACCCATACCCGAAATGTGACCTCTGCATTTAACCCATCACTGGTGAGGAGTGAACACACACTGCAAGTCGTGAACACACACACACACGGAGCAGTGGGCAGCATGTTACTGCACCTGGGGAGCAATTGGGGGTTAGGTGCCTTGCGATCGAACCAGCAACCTTCTGATTACAAGCCCAACTCACTAACCAGTAGGCCACAACTGCCTACTGGTTAGTGGTTAGTTACATTATGAATCTTATGCTGAAACAAGAAGGAAGGATGTGTGTGTGTGTGTGTGTGTGTGTGTGTGTGTGTGTGTAATATCTTTCTATATATTTCCAGGTTATGGTCATCACTCCAATAGATAATCAGGAACTGTTGGTTTCTGTCTGATTGCACTGAGACAGGAAGTGAATGTTCATTTGAAGTTCTGTGTCTGACTAACTCAGATCCACACATGGCTCCTCTTCTGATTCTTGCTATGTTACTTTACACAGCAGGTAAGACACAAATACCAATATCACCTATAGCTAATATAATATATTTATTATATATATGTACTAATAGTTTTAATTCCTTTATATACCGTCTCTGTGTGAACGTTCCTCTAATTAGTAATTCAATTAATCATACTTCAGCTTTCCATCCTGTTAGTCTTTTGTCATATTCCCAATGAAAGCCAGTCACCTAGTGACAAACACCTTTGGTATTTGACATATATTAGTGAGGACGATAATTAAAAAGTTACATGTAAATATTTATTTATTTAAAATCTGTTTTGTGGTATTGGTTGGTTTGTCTCGCGGTTAAACGTTTAATCACGTTTAAAAAATAATCACAGAATTCAGTGTGCCAATATCAGATGTTCCAAACTCACCTGACAAGAAAACCATTTAAATGGTGCGAATTTAAATCCATTTTTATAGTTGTTTTTTCACGTTTTACATAGTTCTGCAAATAGTACCGCAAAACACGAACGATTTGTACATATTGCTAATGTTTTTGAGTGAAAATGTATGTAAAAATGTATTAAGAAGCACGAATGATAAACGTATTGTGATTATGTTGCTTGCTGATATTGTGCTGATTGTTTTTGTGTTCCACAGGTACCGAGAGCATCAGGACACTAAAACATGTTACCGTGAGAGAAGGAGGAACAATAACCATCCCGTGTCTGTATGACAATCACTATAAACTAAACCCGAAATACTGGTGTACGGGGCAGCTCTGGGGTCTGTGCACTGTAAAGGCACACACCAACGAAACTAGAACATGGCTGATAACAGACGACCCAGTCCACAATATCTTTACAGTGCAGCTCAGTAATCTGACAAGCCAAGACTCTGGAATTCACTGGTGTGGTGTGCATATTAAAACCGGCCGAGACCACAAAACACGTTTGCTTTTAACAGTACAGTCCGGTAAGGAGGATTTTTGTGGCGCTTGAAAACATTACACAAATTTTCATGGTTTAACAGTACCATGGATTGATACTGTAAAAAAATCTGATTACAAATGGGATCACAACATGTAATTGAGAGTTTTGGCTGTCTGTGTGCAGCTCCTGACGTCTCTGTGGTGCCGAGCAGTGTAACTGGAGAGGAGGGGGGGAATGTCAGTGTCAGGTGTTTATACAGTTCCGCATATAAGAATAAACACAAACAGTGGTGTCGAATTAAAGAGCAGAGCTGTTACACGGTGGGCAGGAGCGGGACATCCCGGTATTCTGTTCAGATCAGTGATGATGGGAGAGAGTCTTTCACTGTGTTGATGACTGGATTGATACAGGAAGACACTGGCTGGTATTTCTGTTCTGCAGGAGATCTGCAGGTTCCTGTTCAACTCTTTGTGAAAAGGAACAATGCGTCTAATAATACATGTAAGCAACTGGTTTTCATATGTATTTTCTTTTCTTTCATATTTGACCAGTTTAATTGCAAGAAGAAGTCAATTTAATGCTTGTAAGATGACAGATGTATGGTACAGCCTTTGTGAACAATCACTGTCTCTGTGAGGCTGTTTATTATGATTTTAAATTTGCACTTATTCTAAACATTGCAGAAATTTCATTATTTACGTTTAAGAGTTACATTAGGTTGTTTGAGCATCAAATAATGTTTAATATATAATGTATGTGTTATATATCTGTTGCTTTTTGTCTTCAAAAGCTGAAAATGACGAAAGCTCGGATAAACAATCTTTGTAAGTACTGAACTAAACTAACAAACAGCTAATCGGTTCTCAAGATAACCAGAAAATAACCACGCAGCTGAGGGAGTTTTTGGCACTGATTAAAGTTAATAGTAACTGAATAGTAAACTGAATAATAATAAAGCTGCCATCTGTAACTTTTGCCTCTCTATCACCATCTCGGTATTTTCATGCACATGTCTGACGAGTTCAAGCTACGAGAGCTCCATCGCATACGTCACCCACACGCGCAATAGAGACGTGACGTAATCACAAGTCAAACGGACATTTCCCGGGAAAACGTATCCGACAGCTCGCATCATTATCGGTAATTTAAAGAGAGTTTAAACACTGATCTGTCATGTACTTGCGCTTTAATAACTGATCACTTTTGTTCATTTGTAACCCAATGAAGTTACAGATTGCTGCTTTAAAACATAAAAAGAGACATATTGAACCATGTTACATGCTGTCGGTGCGACGAATGTTTCACTTAACATTTATGTAAAATACTTTTTGTAGTACAAACTCTGTATGCGAAAACCACAGTCTCACAAGACATATCACAGGAGACAATAAACACCCCTCGTCTGAACACAGGAATGGACCTTCTGTGGTACTCTGGGTCACTGCTCCAATACTGCTGCTACTGGTTCTGCTTTTGTTAATCTGGTGGATTAAACACAAACACAGTACGTTCTCTTTACTCTACTGGTATGCCTCAAATTTGCACTGTTATGTTTCCTTGCCAATTTAGTTCCCATCAGTGTCATTTGTTATTGGTGAAGATAATTGTGCACATGTAGTTCTTAATATGATTCTTCCTCTTTTGGGGTTTGTTCACACCAGGACCAGATTCCAGTGTTATGGTATGTATTCAGACAGATGCATTTAAAACATCCCACTGTGACCTGTCTGTCTGTCTGTCCATCTCTCATTTGTAATAATCTAAAGGTATAATTATACAGAATCATTTACACATATGTTTTCTCTCCTCTTGAACAGACAGAAGCTTCTGTCTCTGTCTATTATTCCAGTGTCGTGTTCATGAAAGCAAACGAGATTAAAGAAGAAGACCACGTCTCTATTGTAAGTGTTACATTACAACAAACTGTTTCAAACTGTGAAAAATAAAGTCAAAACCGTTTTCTGGATGTAGCTCACAAGTGTGACATACGTAACCTCTGTTCCCTGATGGAGGGAACAAGGTTTTCTGTAAAACATTCTGTAATGTTTTTAAAACATTCCACTAACAACTTAAGGCTAATGTTTTTGATACACAACATTAGAAAAAGTTCCATTAATATAACTGTGAGAATGTTTTTTGATAACATTGAGAGAACGTTTAGAGAATGTTACCTGTTAGCTGGGTAAGTAGCATATACAGTGTGGGATGCCAAAGTTTAATATGGTTAAGAGTCAATAAAACATGCAATGTTTTTGCAATATATGTGAGATTGTATTACCTGCAGAAGTCAGAAATTCATCTGACTGTAACACAGTCAATTTTATCTG
>JAZGTI010006751.1:4143-22850 GCA_036877585.1 Botia kubotai | reverse complement strand
TTAAATATGCAGTTATGTTTGTGATTGCTGTATGTTTCCTGTAGGTGTCTCCGTCGGTTGTGGATCCCTCACTCTGTCCCGTGAGCCCTTTCTCCTCCTGTAGCCCGATGTCCCACTCAGTGCCCCCCCTGAGCAGCACGCACACTTTAAATGGTTACCAAACCTCAGAACCCCCCAAAGTCTCTAGCCACAGTAAGCACAGTGGAAAATATTACTTTATAAAGCCTATAGTACAAGTCTACCCTGCAGTACTTCCTTCAGTAAATTACAATTACGGTAAATTTTACTGTATGATGGAAACCCTACTGAAACATGTAATTACAGTAAACAATACTGTATGACTCATGCTACAGTAAATTATGCTTTAACGCATTACTTACTATCCAGACTCTTAAACTAATTTAAACCAAATTGAAGCAACAATAATGACAAAAACATTAGATTTATACTCCTGGTAAATCAACAAGACAGAATCACATTATTACCTCACTTCACAGTGGTCTGTAGCTCCTCCAATCATATCTGCTGCTTCTTCCACAGGCCACGCCCATACCCCTTCACCCAGATCCACAGCAGAGGGTGGGTCACGCACCCTGAGGCCTGTAAGATCACTCCACCCATAAATCTCCATTCTCCTGTGGTCCAGTTTGGCGTGAGGTCTCATGGATGTTCTTTCCTCTGCAGGTACGAGCTGCCCCTCCACCACCGAAACAGCAGGCGCAGGGCCAGGTGCAGAAGAGGGAAGAGGTGGAGATTACACTGGTGTGAGCGCCGCCCTACAGTCGGATTTTACAGGGATGAAACATGAGTTGGATCGTGTCAAAATCCACATCAGAGATGAAACTTCTGGAGACGACCCAGTTTATGAAGATATGGAAACATGAGTCGTCACCTTTTTTCCTCAAACCTTCTTCTTCTCAGTTTCTGAGGGCAATTACAAACACACAAGGCCCAAATTTGTTACTGTCCATACGTGCAGTTTTGCACATGCGCAAGCTGGCTCTACAAAGATGGAAAAATGTTTTGAAAGGGCAAAGTGGCAATTTTAGTACCGAAACATTACATTTAAATATATATATATAATAAATATCATTATATATATTTTTTCTATTAGCTCTAATTCAACATGATAGTCAGTATTTTATATGTAGAGTCATTCTGATCTTTCAGATCTTATCGTCTGAAAGATTATTTGTTTTTACAGGAGGCTAAAACTCAAACTCAAGCACTTTAGTGTATCGTTTAGTATATGAAGTGTGCAGTATTTCTTTCTATGTAAATTCTCAAATATTTTCCTTATTGCATATGCTTATTTTCCCTGTAGAAATCTTTATATTACAGTAGATGAAGTGTGTGTTTCTGAAGTTGTAGAAGTTAGTTCATAAATTTCAATATATTCTTTCCCATTTGTTCAGGATGGTGCTTGTAGTTTTCTATAATCACACTTATTGTTCATTATTCATGTTGTTCCAAAGCGTGTGTGACTGTAGATGAAGTGGATTTGTGTTCTGTGCCGTCTTAGTTTTGCAAACGTGCTAAAACCCACGACAACCTTTCAAAAAGGTCCGCTCATTTCACAGGTAGCGAAACATGCGTTTCCGACACCTGCTACGGTGCAGACTGTCAGCGGTCAAACACCTCCTGGTTTTAGTTTGAAAACAGATCACATAGAGTCATTACACCTGGAGAAACCGGTTTGAGATACAATCTGGAGTGAAAACGTTTTAGGTGCACTTTACACTTGACCTGATTTTACACAAACCGCCTGACAAAGCCATAGTATGAAGATGTATCCTCAGGTGAAAGAATTTCTTAGATTATTGTAGTTTACAGTAGTACAGTTTGTGCGCTACGATTTCTTTTGGAACTGGCACACAGTCAAAACAGTAAATTACTGCATTACTTGTTTGAATTTTGATAATTCACGTCAAACAGCGTCATATTTCATACAAATACAGGAATACAAAGCAGGATAATAGTGATTCCATTACACACTTTAATACATTAACAAAACACACCGACATACGTATAGTTACAAATATACAGGTAAAAAATACTGTGAATAATAATTGTGTCCATAAACAGAAATTTCCAACGTCAGTTTCATCACTTCATACTTTTGTTTTTTCTTTAAGTGTAAATACGTTTTTAGACATCACAGATGGTCTCCATCCAGAAATAAAACCTCTGGGTTCCTCCAGGTTCCTCCGGGTTCCTCCAGATTTATGAAAGTCCACACAGACATTCACTCACTTCCCAAAGTTTTCTGGCCACTCTGTCGTCTTTGGCTTTGGCATAGACTTCCTCCACAGCACAGCAGGAGAAGTACCGTCCACTCAGATGTTCGATTCCTTCCTGAACGGCACAATGGAGCGTCGTCTGGGCTCCGGTGTTTGGATCCAGGAAGAGCAGTCTGGCCACTGGCTCAATAAACACCTTCTGCCAGAGACTCACATGGCGGGAAAGCTCCGTCTTCACAACACCTGCACGGAATGAAAGAATAATACAATGTTGGGCTACAATTTCTATATACAGTTTCTATCCAACGTTCTATTGTATTCTATTGTGATTTCTAAAACAACAAATATTGTAAGATTACTTTCCAAAACCTTCTGAAGTTCTAAAGGAACTTCGACAAGAGATTCTAGAGGAGCAACATCCTTGTGTTGTAGAAATAAAGTGATTATAGAATTTACAAAACGTTTTTAAACTTAAAATTAATTTTAATTGAAAATTTACAAACGAGTTTTTTTTCTTAATTAAACGTCTTCAATGGAAATGACTTCAACCAGAAATGTAGCACGATTGGATTGTTTAAGCAGAAAATGCCTCTGAACATTCCTGATGATGACACATTACATAAGATATTTCTGACACGGAATATTTACACGAATCATCACGTGTGTTCTGTAATATAAAGATGCATAAATGAATTACCTGGATGAACACTGTAGCAGGTCACATTCGAACCCTTTAGTCTCTCGGCCAGCTCGTGGGTGAACAGGACGTTACACAGTTTGCTGTTGCAGTAAGCCTGGAAAAACTGCCAACTGTATCTCCCCGATCCCAAATCTTTAGTGGCAATGAGCGAATCGAAATCAATCTTGCCCCAGCGATAAGCCATGGAGGCCAGCGTGATGATTCGAGCTGAAGGACTCTCCTTTAGACGTTCCAGCAGAAGACAGGTGAGCAGAAAATGTCCCAGATGATTGACGCCAAACTCGATGCCAAAACCATCCATGGTGCGTCCATCCGCCACGAGACCTACACATACGAAGCAATGGTTTGATTACTCCGATGAGCTGATTGGCTCTGGCGGCGGGTTGCAGAAGGTTTTGCATACCTGCATTATTGATGAGCAGATCCAGTCTGGACTCCGATTTGAGGAACGTCTCGGCAAAAGCTCGCACCGATTTGAGACTTCCGAGATCAAGTTCCATAAACAGGACCTCATTGCTACCTGTAGCCTGAAAACCCAAATACAATGTAAGTAAACAGCAAGAACGTTCATCTGTCACATGCACATCTTTTAAACCGTAAAAAATAAAGGTTCCTAAACGGTTCTTTTAGGTACCTTTCTGGTGCACAAATGTTCTTTGTAGAGGAATAAGGCTCTATATATCATACAAAAGTAAAACAAACAAAATGGTTCTTTGAAGACTGAAAGTTTCTGTGGAAACCCAAAATGGTTCCTCAATGACAACACTGTAAAGAACACTTTTATCATCTGTATTTTTAAAAGTGAAGAGGAATGGTTGTGTTCTTCACCTTTCTGATGTCGTTTATCGCAGCCTCGGCTTTCTGCTGGTTTCTACACGCCAGAATCACTCTCATTCCACGACCAGCCAAATCCAGAGCCGTGGCTTTACCGATCCCCGTGTTTCCACCTACAAGAACAAACCAAACGTCTCTCAAGAGCAGAACTAAAAACACAATCCACGAAGGTGATTTTTGAGGTCATATATTATGCAGAACGCCGGCGTGAGCAACCCGCGTTGATCACATGGATCATTCAACAGGTGCGTTAAATGAACCAAGTTAAGACATGAAGAAACAACATTATGAAAACACTCACCTGTAATGATAACCGTTTTTCCGGACATATCGGCGGTTCCTTTACATTTCGACTTCTTAAACAAGGTCTCCACCAACACGACATACAGAACTCCGATAAGAGCGGCGGTAATGATGAGATACAGCATGACTGTGACCCAGCGCGGCAGCCTGCGAGCGGCTCTTATGCGCTTCGTCCCGGGCCTGAGCTTGATAAACCGGTCCGCGATTTCTCCATCACCCCATCAGCTCTCACCGGACCGGTTTGCGCGTGCTTACGCGAACAATGGGGCTCTAAATGACGTTTTGTTTTCACTATTTTCTTACTGCAAGATACTTTCCACAAATAGATTGCTAAATGGGTCACAATTATGCAATTAAAAACATTTAAAAGGGTAGCTATGCACGGCTAACACAGTTGCATCTAAAATATAGGATATATTACTCAACTTAATAAGTTAGGTCGGGCTATCTTTTTAATACATTTAGTGACACTACCTGTAATACAGAGCAGTGACATTTTATAATTGATCAGGTTGTTGAAGCTGTAAGATGACGAATGAATAAATGTTGTTTCGAGGTATTTATTTTTCCCATATATAGACATGGTGCACATCTGATATAATCACTCATTCCGAATCTTACATTGAGTAATTCGGATGACTCGAATGAATTGTTGCCATTCTTTGACGTAACGTTGACAAGCAAACCGCAGGAAATGGTGCTTCTTGTATCAGAGTGATCTCATACGAACCTGGTTACAAAAACTACAGAAACTGAAATTGTGTCTTTAAATGTAAATACAGAAGTATTAAATACACACACACACACACACACACACACATATATATATATATATATATATGCATAGACCCAACTGTATAGTCCCTTTCATCAATATTTTAATATTTACATTTATGCATTTGAGCGACTTGCAGCACATTCAGGCTATAAATTCCCTCAGTATGTGTTCCCAGGGATTCGAACCCACAACACAATGCCAACACAATGCTCTACCACTTTTAGCTCCAGACTAAGTATAGTGCCTGAAACCTAAATATATGAAACTGTGTAAAAAACAGCCAAAGTTACACACACCACAGCCTTGGAATTTGTTAAGCCAATATGATTTACTAAACAAACAGATTTAACACACTGAATACCCAAGTGACAAGACCAAAGTGTTTGAAAAGTTTTGAAAAGGCCACTGTGTTTTATCTGACGACGTTGTTGCATGTGTTCTCAGGTAAAAGTGCACAGAGACCTGTTTACAGAGACTAACAAATAGCTGTACAGGGAGGCTGCGTGTAAAGCCCTTATATGGACATCTCAAATTCCTAACTTTAAAAATGGCTCCTGCTTTTAAAAACAATCTGTGTTTATCAACCTCCGACAAAGAGGTAAGTACAAATGTGTGCACACACCTGTGAATTAGGAGGAACATTTACACGAGAACGTTTTCAGCGCACGTAAATACACAATTTGTATTTATGAATGAATGAGGCCTAATGTTTTCTCTGTTGGAAACATACACAGGATCCTCCTAACTAAGTGTGAATGCGATTCATTTTGGGTGGAACTGAAGTGACACATAACAAACCTAAGCTAAACCGCAATAACCGCTTTCGCAATAACTTCCCAAAAGTTTTTTGGGCTTCAGCATGAACCTCTGCACCTCACAGCTAGAGAAGTAACATCCACACAGGCGCTCCTCCCGAAGCGCGCGGTGAAGAGACGCCTGAGCTCCAGCAACAACATCCGTAAACAAAAGCGTCATAACCGGCGTCATAAACAGTCGCCAAAACAGTCACACCGTGATTATCGGTGTCCGTTTTGATGGCACCTTAAAAATCAACGTTAGAAATGAGTCTTCAACTTTATAGAGAAGTTTACTTTTAGTAGACACTTTTATACAAAGCGACATTCAAGGTATCATTATGCGTTTCCTGGTATTTTTTCTGGTTATACCAATTTATATATTATATAGAATTTATCATAATGACACAGCAGAGCATGTCTTTCTGAACAACGCCATATTCCTCCTAGAGGAACATTTTTGTAACACGTCTCCCTTTTGGCTGTGACCGCAGCCTGAGTTTTGCTCTCGTTCCTGCACGCCAGAGTCAGCAGCGCGCCTCTTCTTACCAGATCAAGAGTATTGGCTTTGCCGATGCGTGTTTGTTCCTGAAATAAAACCGTATGCATATACAGTCCGAAAACGTTCAACTACTGATAGGACGTGTATTACTAACAGCTCGACCACAAGATTGCATGCGGTCAGGTCCCTACTTGGAAGTCATATTTAGCACAGACGTATGCAAATGGACATTTTATGATAAAAACCACATAACCTAAAGTAGCTGCAAAAGAAATAGTCATTTTTTACTTACAAAGCATTACTAATCAGTATTATTACAAGAGCTGTAAATACCTTTGAATAAACATGAGCCCAGACTGATGGATTTCTTAAGCATGTTATTTAAAATCTGGTTTGTATTTACAAGGTTTGACACAAGAATCTGGTGGAAACCGTATTTACAGAGCACAATGATACAGACATACAAATCCAGACATCAGCTCATCAGTGCACTACAGAAATAATACAAACTTGGTGTGCACGTGGATCTCTGGTTCTTCAAATGGAAACATACACATATTTACACGAGTCACATGTGCTGGGCTAAAGGAACACCAGGTATGACTGTACTCCACATAGAGGACATAAATAAAAACTTTGGCTTTATGACAAACAAAACAAACTGCATGTTTATATAAAAACCTGTTACTGGCACAAAATAGAACATGTTCTGAATTCTTTACACATGAAAACTGCTCACGGGTTCTGTGAGATGATGATGAAAGCCGCTCTTTAAAAATGTCAGAGTTCAAAGAATGTTTTCACTGAAATAAACAAAATCTATGTGCATATACATATATATATAAAAAACATCATCTCATGCAGTTGTATAAACAGTTAAATTATTAGGAAACCGTTTAAACGATGTACTGGTGAGTCCTTAAGGGATTAGGCTACAAGGTTCTGTTGGAGTGGAGGTGTGGCTTTGCTCAGCTGCTCCCCCTGTTGGACAGGCGTGGGAGTGACACTGCAGGTAGTGATCTTGGCTTTGGGCAGCTTGTTGGCAAACTCTGTGATGCTGAAGATGAACTGCAGACAGCCTATTTTGACGTGGCTCCCGTGATGGAGGAGCGCGGTACCTTCCCATCCTGCACCACTGCTTCCGATTAAACTGGAACCACTGTTCTTACAGTTACAGGGGGTAATGGGCGCATCATGGGATTGGCAGTTCATAACTCCGCCCTCTGCTACAGAGGTCACACCCATTCCAGACTCCTCCTCCTCTTTTTTCCTGCAGCGACCTGCAAACACATTTGCATTAAGAGCTAATATTTATTCACGATGCAAAGCATGATCTCTTCACATTGCATGTTTTAATCTACGAGTGTAATTTCATCATTTCCGAAATGCTGTATGCATGTAATGTTAATAATACTTTGACGTTTATCCCAGTTTTACATGATCACAAGAAAAATATTAAAAACAGATAGTATCGGTGTATTTATCAAACAAGAAATGGTCAGGTCATCATACTCGAGAAGGTCAAGTTAATGACATTGCATTATGGGATACAGCGTTCTGCATCTGTTGCATACTGCACATTTTGGCACATGTAGCAAGTCGTCCTAGCACATGTTCAAACTATGTATGCAAAGACCATTGTACAGTACATTACTAGACCAAATGTACAGTACTACAACTAGTACATTTCTAATCGGAAGAACAACAAAAACTTACGAATGATGTTCTGTACTTTGGCCAGCAGGCTGCTGGACGGGTTCTGGCTGATCTTCTCAGAGAAGTCACATGAATATAACACATTGTTCACAGTTGTGCCATGTTCACTATAGTTTAGAAGCTCGTACTGCTTTGTGTTCTAGAGGGTGAAAACAAACTGAATCACTTTGAGGAAATAAAACCCTCTCTTCTATCACATCAGTGTTAAACATTCATACTCCCCCACCTCATCGTAAAAAATACAGGCGTGTTTCCCTGAAACGTAGTTACAGTGACCGTAGTTTGTAAGGCACACGTCCATATCGGCACCTGTGGAGAGCAAAGCCAGTGTAACAGCACTGTTGATGTATCCACTAAAGCACTGATGATTATCACAGGATAATTCTCACCCGTCCCAATGTACAGACTCCTGTAGCACATACTGACAGCTGCTCCCTTTCCTGAGACCGAGCAAAACGATGCTCTCGCCTGCACCTGCCTGTTTTGTGCTGCAGACAGAGACATTAAAATGATTCACACATTCATTCTGATGGGAAGAGATAGAAGATAATAATAAAATAATAAAAATTATTTGGGTCCTTAAACCACTCATTGTATGACAACAAATAATCAAACCAAGCTGCCTTTTTTAATCATCAAGACAACACATGGACAAGTTTGCAGGATTTAATGATTTTAAATTATAAAATGAATTTACTATAAATTCAGTATTTGAACACTCAGATTTGGAACTTGTTCATAGCTTATATATTTGAATTATGCAAAGGGGGTCTTTAGGGTCTCTGTATAGACCAGTAGGAGACGGGAGGCTTCATACCTTCACTGTGTTTTTTTGGGGCGAGTGGCACCGTCAGGGGAGGTTTACTCTGAACAGGAGCGGATTTTGATTCGAAGAGCTGCTGAATCCGCTGCCAGGCCAGGAGCTTTATAAACCTCTCATCTAATGAGCCGAGCTCAACCTCTGCAGTACAAAGAGAGTTTCAAAATAATCAGAATGTTGCAGTCAGGAGGAAACTGGACCTGATTGGCCAAACAGAATGTCACAAAAGCCTGTTTCATTCAAACACACACACACACATATATAAACACACACACACACCTCCGTCACCCTGCATGGTGTCTTTTATCCGGCTAGACAGTTCAGACAAGTTAATGAGTTCTGTGCAAGAAAACACATCCTTGCCAACTGCCATCATAGATTCAAAGCCGGTCTTTCCATCTGAGAAGATGAGAAAACAGCATTTATTCAGGACTTTTAAATGTGGTGAAAGCTAATCAACCAACAATCTACAAGCACGCTTACCACAAGATCTCTGGTGACCTGAGCCAGCATCTGCCGTCGTTTTCAGTGGCTTGACATCTGCTCCTGCCCTTACAGAGGTGTCTGAGGCCACTGACGTTTTCTTGCTGTCGCATGATGGAGTGGAGGCCTCAGATTTGAAACCGGCAGGATGAGGAACATCCGTGGCCGATTTTAAAACCGAATCTTCTTTCTTGATAGCAGCACCAGAGCTTGTGTGGTTAGGTGGGACGGGGGTGCTTTTCTCTGGAGTTCTTGCAGGCTCTTGAATCCCATTGGGCTGAACCGATCTGTCTACAGGTCCGTTTGTGGTCCTACAGTTCTGACACAGGCCGTCAGTACATGAGCTACAAACGGTTTTGGGCTTCTGCGAGAGAGCGCTCAGACACGAGTCTTTGCCGGGTGTCGCATCAGTTTTTTCCATTTCTTCTGAAGATGTTCGCTTGTTCCGTAAATGCCTCATGATGCTGCACTGCAGTGAGACGACGTCTTGGAGCCACTACACCAAAACAAATCACACATTCACCAAACAGTCATCAAACAACAGATCCGGTTTCATCCCGTTTAAAGTTCATATACAACACAGAATGAATCCAGTAACAGACAGACCTGTCGCTGTTCTTCTTCACTGGCTGTGTGTTGCGAGACGAGAGGTTCTGGAATGCCAGTGCAGATCAGTTCCCCCTCACGGACCCCAGTGGTGGGCATCAGGACCGGTGGGTTCTGGTACTGTGACTTTATGGCATCAGGAACCTGGAAAAGTCAATGGAAATCCTTCATGAGATGAATGGACGTCTCAAGAGTCCATCGCTGCTGTTTATATGATGGATGACCTTCACTGTTCTCCTGCTTTGTGCGTGACCTGACCGCCGAATCGGGGGGTGCTGCCGATGTACCCGCTGCAGGAAGTCGAGCTTGATGGCATGCTGGGATATGCAGTCCTGAAACTGGTCAAAGAGTTGGCAACGGTTGCTAAGCGTCAAGCTCCTCTGGTTCAGCTGTAAGAATGCGAGTATGTCAGATGATTGATTTAGGTGTGTTTTCATACTTATTTAGGATTTAGTGTTATAGCTTTAATTTGACACAAGCAGGCTTCCTTACTAGCAGGTGCTGCATGTGATTGGGACACATCCACCTGCCTGTAGGGTAGGCAGTGAGAGGCGGGTCCAAACAGTCCATGTGGAACAAGAGAGGGCAATAATCACACTGGATCAATGGAGCCAGTCTGCAGCTCCTAAGAGAAAGAGACGACATACAAAATATATATAATATTAATTATGTATGTACATAAAATCATGACTGCAAGTGCTCACATCAGCTTGTACCTGTTGCACATGTAGCACACTTTGACTGGCAGTGGAACCAGGCCATAATGGTCCAGCTCATGCTGTGGCCGTTTCAAGCTCCTCCCTGATAACTCGTCTTTCCGTCTTCTTTTGCTAGTGCCTGAGAGGAAGAAAACGCACGGATCACATCTCAGACTCTCAGTAGTACAGGACAGCCCATAATATCTCTCGTGAGATCGGCCCGTTCTGTACCTGGAAGTGCAGTGGTGCAGGTGAGGTCGTCTGGAAGCTGGAACTGCGTCGGGTTCATTTGCTGGGCAGCTGCGATSAGGAGGTCRAAAGGTCTYTTGAGGGTGGTCGGGCTGTTGGAGATCTCTGGATCAGAACCCTGTGTCTCATCTTCCACGTCCAGCAGATCTTCCTCCATGTCGTTCTGCTCGGATGGCGTGGGTGTATCCGTGGAAGAAGAGTTGGAGTTGGGGGTCGCGGGTCGGCTGCTCGGTCGTCTCTCCAGGAGTCGTACCTGAGCGACTGCGGACCGTAGTCCGGTGCCGCCCGATTCCACAGCGGGGTCTAGATGTAGCGTCCCGCAGTCAGGGTCGGGGGCTGGAGATGATGACTGCTTTGCCAGCTGTTGCTCTAAAAGACCATTTATATGCTCCTTCTTTTGTTCCCTTTTCTATAGAGAAGAAAACTGAGTCAAATTCAAAACTGAAACATTAAAATTCATGTAAGTGCTTTGTGCAATCCAGTATGACCAAAATAGTCGCTACATAATATATTTAGAACGCCAACCTTCTTGCGAACAGAGCAGCGATGACACATCCAGTCACCAGAGGGCAGCATTTCTCTGCTCAACGGCGGGTTACTGAGGAAACGTAAACAAAGTAAGAGGTTAAACTATAGGCTTCAGCTTACACGGTTACAAAATGGCAAGAACATACAATACAACAACAAACAAGCACAGGAGCTAAATGGCCGGCAAGCATTAGACTCCACACTAGGAGTGTGGAATTCAGGGAACATGACATTCAGGTTAACAGTTTCCAAAACCAGGCCAACTTTTGAAATGATTATTTTGAAGGAAGTGGTTTGAATTAGCCATCTATAACAAGCTTCATGCTATGTTTCAAGGGGTAAATCAATGCTTCACTAAGGAAGGCGTCTCTGTTTATCAATGCACTAAACACACGGGCCGTGTGAACAGTTTACCACTCCAAAAAACTTTTGTTCTTTGGAACTACTAAAGGTTTAAACAAATGACTCCAGCCTGGCTCTCGAGTTTATAATTCAATGCAAATTTCCCTAAAACTATTAGAAACAGACCACAACTATTTAACAACTTTACATGCTAGTCATTTCTTAAACCCATCAAGCCAATCAAAGAAACTCTGAGGATGATGACTTTACAAAGATGAAGAACAGTGTGTAGATCCTTGGGCAGATTTCAAAGCGCTCATGGGCCACCCAGCACCAGCTGCATGAGCTTACCCTCAAACACATGGTATCGTTTTAGCTCGCAAACAGAGCGGAATAAACAATGAGAAAACATGTAGGGCTTAAAACTCAAACATCCATTCCAGACCAAAGTCTTCATTAAAGTTGCCCAGCGCAAAATACGTTTCTCTGCTGACTGTAGTCCACACGAGATCATTAAGAAAAAGACTTAAAACAATCTTAAAACAATCAGATCGCTTTATAATGGAGTTCTGGAGAAGTCTAGCAAGCTATGGTTAATCATTACTACATCAGCTCCCTAATGACACAAGATAAAGAAACGCGTAAATGTGTTACATCCCCAGCTGGTCATAAGTATCGGCCTCAAACTGAAATAACGTCACACACCAGCACTGTAGATGGAAAGCAGCAGGGCAATGGTCACAGCACAGCAGGTCCCCTCCTTCCCTGCAGCTGTCGCAGGTGTCGTGATTGGTGGTCCTGCCGGCTCTCCTGGTGCTCCTGTCTGGTTTCCTGCTCCTCTTCTCCCCATCCTCGGATTTGGGCGGTGCCAGGAGGTTCTGTATTTTCTGTAGAAGAGATTCAGCGTATTAGGGAACATCTGCACACGTCTGGCACTATCACATGAGTAGGTGCCATTGTTGGCCCCCGAGCGCGCGCCGTACGTTACGACGTAAATTCCGGTTTAATTTCACAGCGATATGTGAGGCATAACGTGAGGATGACATCAAAGAGCAAGCTAACGGCTACAAGGAGACTGTTAACCCGTAAACCTGTCGCCGGAGGGACGTGAAGAGAATGTTAAACGGGTGTTACCTCCATAAGTCCGCCGGATGTGTCCAGATCGTATACGATCGTTGGGGTCTCCATTTTACCCCACATCAACACCGGCCCCTGTAAACTGGTTCCGACTGGTTCAGTCGTTATACGCCGGTTACCGGAGCTCTTTAAACTCCTCGGACAAGCGGAATCTCTGACGTCTCCGATAATCGACTTGGATATTCCCGCCGTGTCTCCGTTAATCGAGCAGGCGCGTGAAGGCCTCTATCTCCGGTGCTGAGAGAGACTCCGGCCCGGTAAGAGACAGAATAATAGAAACACAGAATCATTCATAGAGCCCATGATGCGGAGATGTCAAACATCAAGCCACCCAAAGGACACCTCGGAGGAGGCGTTGACAGCGGCAGAAAAGCGCCGTTTTTCTCCCGGTGAAAGAGCGGTTTTAACGGAGGAGCGTCTCTGTTGTGATGAAGAAACGCTCGCGCTAGCTGACGCACTAGCCTGAGTGCGCATGCGTCGCCCCGTCAGTGGAGTTGGAAACACGAGTCATTTTTGAGAGTTGATTCGTTTGAACGGCTCGTCTGAATGAGCCGGTGACACCGAAACAACACAAAAGATTTAGATCGCCATGACCAATTCTCGTAGTAAAATAAACAATAAAATGTAAATACACATTATGTAATGTTAAGTATTACTGTTGTTTATTACTATTTTGTATGCTAATACAAAACTTTTTACCTTTTCCAACTCTTCAACTCAATATACAATTTAATATTTACATTCTTAAACATTTGATTTTTATATGTCTTTTAAAAAGCCTAATTCATGTTTATTTGGTCAATTATTACATTGTTTGTTATTCAGGCGTGTCACTTATCACAAGACTCGCAACATTTTACGAATGATTCAAGCGAATCATCTAAAAGAACAGCGACTGATTCGCGAATCGGACCTCACTACCAGACAGTCAGCAGCGGAGCCATCTTGCGCTTTTTTTCTGATTAAAAATGCTCTCTGTCAGTACTCAGGATGAGCACTCGTAACGTGTCGTTGTTTAGTAGAACTAGTTTAACACAGCAACAGACGACGGTTCAAAACAGAGGTAGTTATCGGGTTTGTTTATATGTTGGAGTTTCTTTGTGTTGTGGCGTTTCACGGGTTCTGATTGGTCGTTTCGGCTACTGGGAAGTGAACCAATCGGCTACGTGTAACGAATGAGGCCAAATGTAAAGCAGATGCGCGGATGCAAATATCAAAGAAACAGCTGGACTAGTTTATAAAAAAATTATAAAACTATGAACAATTAAAGATCATTTTGTAATGAAAGGCAATTCATTCATTCACTACTGTCGATATAATTATAGCCTCGTGTTTTCATGTATATTCTTTGTTGATATTCTTTGCTGATTATGATCTTAAGTCATTAAAATCAATTAATATAGTTATTTACTCATTTACTACCTAGTACTAACGTGTGATGCTCTTAATTGCATAAGATTAAAGAGGTCGTGTAAAATTACTGCAGGGGCTGACTCTTGTATCTTGTCAATGAACTACTGCATAACACAAGATGTTGTAGTTTGTTTATTTACAAACGTTTCTCCAAAGAAGTTCCCATATGACAATCATCACACTCTTAACAGAGAAATGGCTTTATCACCTTCATCAGCTCTACTAAAACCTTCAGCCACTCCCCACCTGAGTCTCATGGGTTTTGCTGTATGTATGTGTTTTCACCTTCATTGCCCTTAGCATGAAACAAAAAACCCAGCACACTCGGATATCGTCCAGCCTTTAAGTGTGAGCCCTGTTTTTTTTATCAGACAAAACAAAGGAACAAAACACAGCTCAGCCTCGAAAAAAACCCCTCATTGTCCACCATCTTCTGTGCAGGCAGAAGTCCTCTACAGAAACTGTACAGGAGTCCGTCAGAAAAAAGGAGCGTAGAGATATTATTGTTGAAGTGAGGTGTCGAATGACAGATGGATTCTACATACACACCTCGTATTGCCTTGAATCCTGAAAGATAAGCAGATTATTAAACTGTACAAGCTGTACACGCATGATTACCTGCCTGTCACAACAGTGTAAAGCAGCACATACTGTATGCAGTGAGCAGTTTAAATTATACTTGAAACAATAACATAGTTCCAAACATGAGTCACAATGAGTTCAGTGATGTCAATTATGAAAAATTATGTCCATTCCATATGGAAATTGGACATTCAAAAATGTTTATGTGATAAAAAACATCACGTTAAAAATAAGAGACAAATCTATTCACATTATAGTACTCATGCACTGGAGAAGTTTCTGGCAGCTTGTGACCCACAGCCTCAAGCATATATAGGTTTACATGAACTTCATTTTTAAAAGACAAATATATTTCTGTATATTCTGTTTTGTAATTGTTCTCTGAGGATTTTGTGGCTCATTTATTTCCAGCGTTTGTTCTTCAGAGCAGGTGAGCGTCACAGATGATTAGTGAAATGATGGAATGTAGACACAATGACTCCCTCTGCTGGTGAAGAACAGGATGGTCGGCAGGGCTGATCAGGACAGGACCACAGTGCTTTGTGAGCCCACATCCCTCAGGTCCTTGCCATTCATACTTACTCCTGTCTCATAAATGAGGTTGTCAAATGCTGATTCTTCTGTCATATTGTCATACGGTGGAGAAGAAGAGCCAGGGAGCTGAAGGGTCTTGCTCTGAGCTCTATAGACACAAAAACAACTTTATCATCAAAAACAAGCAAATACAAATAATCTAAAAGTCTATGTTTTTTCCCCTCTGCATTGGGATAATGAGTTTGGAGTTCCAAAATGATTTTCATAATTATTTAGAATTTAAACCGGAACTTGCATTGAAAAACAGAGGAAGATTCCCAGAAGAATCATTAACACCACAGCCACAGGAATCAGAACAGCGATGGCAATGTTAAAGCCCTCCACACGGAATTCTGCTCCGGCAGCTGAAAGTTAACATCACACAGAAAGTTTTCAATGAGAACGTTTTCAATCTGCTTTAATCGAAACAAAAATGCAATCACAACAGCTCAAGTTTGATAGATTTATGGATGATGAAATCTTTCGTGTTTAAAATCTATATATGGATAATAACCATTGTAAATAGTATCACCATTTAGTGTGCGCTCATCTATATGTCCAGATGAGGCTGCAAAACAGCAATCACGAGAAATGAAAATAAGTTAGCAGAAAATTAACATTTTCAAACAGTGCTTTAAAGTGGCATAATATTTACATCACTTACAATAATGTAGTTCATAATGGATGAACTTTTAATTAAAGGTCCATTTAACCAAAACGCTTCTATTAAATTTGCCACTTGAAAAAAAACCTGAAATAGCCTTTAATTAAAAAACTGAATTCAATCTCAGATGTGGCTAATTATTCATGCCTGCACAACAAATCTTTGTTTTTAAAAGGTAGAGCACATCATTTAAATGAGAACTATAAGCCTGCAGTTCGTACCTCTGCACATAGGAGGCGCACTGCTCCATCGAGAGGGGTGTCCGGGGAGGCAGCGTATAGTCGACTCACCCCGAAGCTCATAGCCTGCACGGCAAGTGAAGCTTAATGTCTCTCCTGCCTGGAAAAAAGCTTTCTTTGAGCTCTGGATAGCCGTGGAGGGGCCACCCGGATTACTGCAGGGTTCATATCTCTCAGCTAGTGAAAAACACAAAGATCCTAAAACACCTAAACACAAATCAACGACAAATGTGTGTTTTCAAACGTAGAAGTTGAGTTTATAGTTTATCCTAGTTAAAGCCACCAGGTGGCGATATTAGCTTCAGAGCACATCTTTCAGAACCAAGTAGCATTGCTTAAGCTTAGATAAGTGTGTATGTCAAGTATTTGTAATTCGTATCCACTTACGGACACATTTGGGTAGTGTTTCACTCCACTTTGGGTCTGCAGTATTTCGGGTGTAGCAGGTGAGAACTCCAGGGCCAGCTAGAGAGTAACCCTTATTACAGACGTACTCCACTGTAGAACCCACAGCGAAACGAGAACCAGTCACCAGTCTGCGGCTGTTCTCCACCAGCCCTGGATCCTCACATGACATAACTGAACAAATATCACAGACAAAATCATACAAAAAAATCAAACACGACACACAGCTGTAATAAACTGTAATAAAAATTTAGAAAAAACACAGAACATGATAAACTCTATAGGAAAAAATGAGGAGGGGGAAATGTATGTGGAAAACATACATTTTTTGTTTTGTGGTGCCGGCTAAAGTTCAGATAAAACACCAAAGAACTCACCTGCTACATCTCAGATATTTCTGTATGTTGCATTTATTAATTTTTTATATGTATAATTTATTTATTTATTATGTTTAAATATTTCCATTTTTTAAATACATAATATTTTACAAAGAACAATCCTGATTGCATACAGGTAAAGGTTTTAAAATAATTAAACTAGAAATTTCTATGCGGCCCCCTGGCGCCGTCTTGTGGCCCCATAGGGGACCGCGGCTCCCAGTTTGAGAACCACCGGCTCGGTTGATTCTGCATCTATCGTAACAGTGCGCTGTATTTACCTCACTTCACCAGTAGGTGGCAGCTAAACTCAATTAGCGTCAATTAAGCATTAATGTTGTGGCGTGACCTTTAAGTGTGTCGTTAGCGCTCACTTTTCTCACAAACGGGAACGTCCCCGCTCCACGTCAGATCCCACTGGCACATGAGGATCTCTGAGCCCTGCAGATGGAAACCTGGGTAACACTGGTAGGTGATCACAGTTCCATGGGTCAGCTCAGGATGAGACGTGCTCTTCCATCCATTAGCGATGTCTGGAAGCTCTGCGCAGGTGTCGTTACGTGACACTTCTGGTATTTGGGGGATGGAGAGATAAAAATAGGCAAAAATGCTTTTGGATTTGTTCTTTAGAATTTTACAGTTTACCCAGCGAACAATTTTAAGTCGTGAGAACATTTCCCCAACGTTTCCATGAAGTGACAAAAATGTTAACAAACGTATTTAAATTCAAATTCAGTTTTAAGACGTTGTATTAATGTTGTTGCTGGATTCTAATAATGTTATTTATTTACGTATAAACGTTATGTATAAACATTTAGAAAAACGTAACTTAAGAATCATGTATTTATATAACAGTACAATTCTACCAAAGTTACTGCGAGAATGTTTAATGATGACTTTGAAGAAACCTTTAATGAACGTTAGCCAACATTCTAAAAACGCTCACTGTTAGCTGGGTAGTTCAGCATGCAAATGAGGCTGCAGTTATTCAAAGCCTCTGACTAAACAGATATGTCAGTCATGTTTACCATTAGATCTTAATGTCCACACAATTCCTTTATATACATTACGGTACATTTATAGTGTCACTCACCAAAGAAATGCACCACAAAACCATTGTTGTAGCCGTAGATATTAGAAGCCGGATCGGACTGGAACTGGATGGTCACATCGGCTGTGGAGGTGTAGAGTTTAAACTGAGGGAGGAAACCGCTGTACTGGCCCAAGATATTGGCCGTCAGGTCATCACCATCATAAAAGGTCAACAGGTCGTTCCTTCCCAGACGAAGACTAGTGAAACATCAACACAAATACACATCTTGAAACACACTGTTTAGTTTCATACTTGTAGCTTTGGTCTGTGTGAGCTTTGGTAGACCTGCAATACTGCAATATATCACACAAATCTAATGGACTACATTACTGGTATTCGTTTGTGCTTTTTGCAGCTTGACCTTCCTAGTCTTCAATCCCTTACATGTTTGAATTGTGGCAGACTCTTTTAAAGTGCATTTATCAGGTACAGTTTTATCATTTACATGTATATGTGGTTTGGGATTCAAACCCATGACCTCGGTGTTGCTAGCACCATGCTTTACAAACTGGATCACACTTTCATTGTATAGAAAAAGCAGCCTGTACTAAAATGTCCATCAGTGTTTCATGCAAGAAAGAAAAATAACAGTGGTTTAGAGTGAAATGTGAGTCGATTTTATTTTTGCGTG
>JAZGTI010006750.1:0-22853 GCA_036877585.1 Botia kubotai | reverse complement strand
CAGAATTCTGTAGCTTCATAACTGGCAAGCGCTAGCAACACCAAGGTCCTGGGTTCGATTCCGAGGGAACGCATTGTACTGTATGAAGTGACAGAATTTATAGTGTGTATGCAATGTAAATTTAAAAACATGCAGAAATAAATGTCAAATAAAAATCAATAGAATTTCAGGTTTCTCCTGCTTGTAACTGATCATGAGCAATATCTGCTCTACTACAGGAGCAGATGATCTTCCTGATGCGGTCGCATGCTTCTCCAGACATCAGACACACACACATCAGACATACCGGCAAACACTGGCACAGATATCAGACACACTCGGGTTACTGCCACAGATGAGACGTCTTGAGGGAACAGACAGTCCTAACCCTCATATGAGCAAAACATCAAAGATCTCAGCAGGTGTCCGTATCAGGTAAAACGTCTCTTTCTTTTCCCAAACTTTTGGGGAGCCAAAAATCAAGCCACAATCAAGCTACATTTGATCATCAAAATCAACCACAAATCTGCTAACAGGATCCCGTTTGGAGAATCTGAGTCACATGGTGCATGTCAGAACTGTCAGGGTGGTTGCCAGGACGGCGTTATGTGGTTGCTAAGGTGTTGAGTGGTTTTTAGCTCGTTGCTATGCTGTTGCTATGAAGTTCTGAGTGGTTAGGTACAGTCACACCCCCAAATTTCCCAACATTCCGGTCCCTAGACCAGACCATGGCTGAAGTCCCCCCTTCAAAAGCATTTTTTTGCCCATTTAATCAGCAACAAAATAAATAAAAAATTGCTAAGAAAAAGAAACACTTTAACAAGCTGCATCAAGTGTGATACTAGTTATGTGCCAAAGTTAGAGATTTAAAGAAACACTCAAACTCAACCATTTATTAACAGCAGTCAGTCACCTTAGAATCAGCAAGCACCACTAAACATCTACAGGTCATGTCCTTACACACAACTAGCGTTAACTTTAGTATAATATAATACACTCTCAAATACTCTTAAATCAACCAAGATGCAGTTCAACTGCAGCATCCGTACTAACGAACGCATTTTCATCTGCAGCAGAACGTACCTGCGCTGAGCTGTAAGGACACAGAAGGGACAACAATCAGCCCTGACACAAAACTCCAGTCTGCTCATTGTCCAACACGCAGCAGATAAGCATGAGTAAGAGTCACGGGGAGATTACACCATCATCGGGCTTAAACCCGGCTCAGCCCAAAAGCTTACAACTGAAGCCCCAACGAAAAGTCAGTCAAACAGAAAAGGCAGATGGAATTGGTACTTACTGACACGTCTTTGTATCGTCTCTGAAAGAGTTTAGACAATTCCAGGGTCCATCAGCAGGTCCTGAATGTAACTTAACTTTAAAAGCAGAACTAAGAGATTCTAATACAGTATTTTGCATAAACAAGCTTGAGTCAGTTTGTAAACGATGCGCACAGAAGAGACTGCAGCCGTCCATCATATTCCATCCTACTAATGAAGGGATGCTGATTCCTATGGATGAAACATGGATCGCGGCGCCGATGACAGACAGGAAAAGGGGAAAAGTGGGAGGGAAAGGGGAAAAGACAGGGAGAGGAAAGAAGATTTGGATGGGGGGAAAAAGGAGAAAAACTAAGATACAGCAGCCAATAAAAGAAAGCGCAACACAGATTAAAAAAAAATTCCAAGGGTGTCCTATTCCTAAACCATTCCCGGGAATCCCATAAATTCTGTGCAGAGTTTCTGCCAGTCACTGAAAAATCCACAGGCGGGAATCTTCCGAACTTCCTGTTAAGCTAACAACTCCAGAGTGACAGATCGGTCACACATGCTGTCTAAAACACGCGCGCGCTCACACTCAGAGGTTACCTCAACCAGCAGACTCCATGTATGGCCTGAGAACTGAGTCCCACTAAAAGGGAATTTGCCATAAATAGCCTGAGAGAGAAAGAGGGGTGGGGAGGTGAGGTAGAGACCCGTGGATTGAATCAGCTGTTAGACCAACAATCTGAGTTACACTAAATGCACAGAGAGAAGTCTGCTCATGTGACCATATTTCTACCAGACTAAACCTATGGAATGTGTGCTGGTTTGTCAAATTCTACTGGAGATTTTTATTTCTTCTCTTTGGACATGAGTGGCTACAATATCACACCACAGGCCCGGCAGATCCAGGCTGCAGGTGCACAGATAGTTCCGCTGGGTGATCTGATCCAAAAACGTGACTGAACTTCTGTGGCCAGCACATGATCTCCCTGAAGCAGTGTCATAAACAAACATACGCACGCACCCAAACGTTTATGAGACGCGCTGGCTAACCTTTTTCTTGCCGAAAACGGCAAATGAAAGTGTGTGTTGCCTCAATGCAGACGTGTTTAACTGCTAAACCCAAATTGGAAAAAGGATGTTAAATGCAGTAAAACAGAATACAGTGAATCATATAATTGTGCATAGTCAGGAAAGTAAAACACAGACTTTTACAAGGGAAGAGATTTGCTGTCGATGTCACATAATCAAACTGAATTTTTGGTATACAGATCGTTTTAGACATTTGCCAACATGAACAGACTGCACGACTTGTGCTCATCTCAAAACATGGCAGTGTCTTTACTGTGGATCACTATGACGACAAAAACATGCACAAAATAAAAGCTGTTTTGAACGGTTTTGGGAATTCCCTATAACCAAAATAATTCTGAATGTCTGATTGAAACTGTATTACATTTGAAACTGTATCTTGTGATTTTACAAGACCTGCAAACATTGGGAAGTGTTTTGGGCAGGACTAAACATTAGACACACATACACACACTCCATATTCATGTTTATTTGAGGTGTGTGTGTGTGTGTGTGTGGCTGTCATATTCTCAATATGAAAGGAGACCAAAATCATGTGATGTTCTCACACCAAACACACACACAGTGTACACAGAATAAGACGGAGGCATCTGCTGGACATATCTTGTCATGACAACAATTAATGCAACACGTCTGTAACTGCACTTGCATTACTGAATGTTTGTCACAACATTTATACTGTCGACATGAAGATGCACCTGAAATCTCACTTGTTTTTGTCTGGTGAACAATAAGATACAGGAAAACAATATGGACTTCAATTGGAGCCGTATCTACACACTGAAATATCACAAACCTGATGTTGGGCTCCTGTCAAGTGGGTCAGTAGGTAACCATCACAAAACACCATAGCAACAGCATAGAAACATGCTAGAAACATCCTAAACACCATAGCAACAGCATAGAAACAGGCTAAAAATATCCTGAACACCATAGCAACAGCATAGAAACAGGCTAAAAACAGGTCAGAACACCTTAGCAACTACACAGCAACATACTGGCACCAACTTCTGGCATCCTAGCATTGTGGTCGCAACTTAAATGTGTGTCTTGTTCCTTTCTTATATATCACAAGAGAACTGTCCCCAAAGCTGCTTCTGTTTACCAGAGGGGTGTTAAAACCATGACTGCTGTAAATCAGACTGTACCACTCACTACCAGAGGGTCAGAGTGTGTGTTATCCACGCGGTGACACCTGGCTTCTGTCACAGGGTCAGAGTGTTAGCCATCTAAAGCCCACACATGCTGCATGGGCCCCGGGCAGTCACAAGCTGATTACTGCCCTATACAATGGTCTTCAATGCAAACACTACAGAAACAGAGCACATACAGAACACAATCCTTAAATCTTTTTACAAGATTCATACAAACCCCAAGCCCACAGCAGAGAATGAAAACACACATGCGCCAAGATACACAACTGCAAAATACACACAAATAATAGGGCCTTTTTTTGTAATGCGCTTATCTTCAAAAGATTATATAGCCGAGACATTTACGAGCAGATCTGTAACGAGGGCTTTGTTTAAGTTCAGCTGCAATGCGCCTTTTAAACACGTGCAACCAGGATTCATCAACTTATTCAAAGTTTCCCTTTCTTATATCTAACAGCATGCAGAAACCTCACAAACAGTTACATAAGATTATTTCTATACGATTTCTTTCTCATGCATTAACCAAACGTACACGACTTTATAATAGCACTTTGAAACTTCTGGACCAACTATACAGCGTCCAAAGAAAACAACAATTCCCGTAGAAACAAGTGCTACACATGTTTGTAATGACAGCTGAAACAGTAATAATAATAATAACGTTTTTATCAATGAAGTATCGTGTGACCGTAGAAACGCACCTGTAAATTCACTCTCAGGAACGTCAATACAAACCCGCGTGTTTGTGTTGAACGATCACATAACAGTTTGAGACACTTCACGCCGGTTCGGCGAAGTTAACGCTAATTAACACAATTTCCGGTGATCAGAACCAAATGACGGAACCAATAAAAAGACTCCGGCAGGAACGGAAGCGGGGCTAGTTGTCACACGGCTGACTGTACGGGTTTAAATAGAACTAAATATTAAGATTTATTTCTGTAGCATTGGTTCTGTATGTCGGGTTCAAACAACTAAAACGAAAGCAGAAGAGGTTTAGTAAATTCTATCTATGAAAGTAAAATTGCAACTTTATGGCATTATAATGTTGTTTGTTTAAAACAGAGCAGTCTGAAAGAGAGGGAGTGTGTAAAATATTTTCTTTAGCACTTTCCTCAAGCCAGGCTGACGCACTGAGCTGCCAGTTGGACCCAAATGTTGGCAAAACTTCTTATCACTGGATCACAACGCTGGCATAGTGTTTTATAAGCACATCAGAGCAGCAGAGTTTTATGAATGAAACCTACAAACGGACCAGCTTGAGATCATTGAAGAATATATTCAGCTCTTACTTGACTCATACACGCACACACTCTGTATTTATGCTCATCGTTTATGTGTTGTGCTTTTTTAATCAATTAAACAGCTCTGCCTTTCAGAGAAAATACATCATTAACAGACAATATAAAACTGCTTCAGACAGTTAAAATGTGAGACATTATAACAGCTGGAGTGATCCTCTGCTTTGTGTTTTAATTAAACTATTAAACTTTTATTTTATTAAACTAAGTTTTAGAAGCATTCATTTTTTATCAGGATTCACTGCAAAATAAATATCTGTTTGCATCTTTGAAATTCAGTAAGGAGAGTAAACCAACAGCACCAAACACTGTACGCATATCTCTCAGAACGAGAACCACAGCACTAAATTGTAGAAAATGTTTATTAAATTTGTTATTTTTTCATCCTTATATGTCACATATTTACATTTCAAATGCCTCAAACATTTACAAACATGGAACCAAAAAAGTATGTATGCAAATGCAAACCATGATATCAAGAAACGTCAGATGATCAAACATTAGCATTGACAATGTAACTCATGACACTCTTGGCATATAAAAGCAACAAGCAGCTTGTGTTTTAAAATACAGACTGTGTTCTCGTCCCAACTCCCGTTACAGACGAAAACAAAACAAGTATGATTCAGTGGCTAGTTCACATTTAATGCTACAGTGGCAAAAATGCTACATCGTTCATGGAAACTGCTTGAAATCATAACAGTTATGGCCTTTTCAGTGACAGAGGGAACAGATCCTGCGCGTGTGCTACTCATCGTCCTTTCCAAACGTTAGCTTATCGTATACGCAAAGATAGAAAGAAATATTTGGCTGTGTGATCGTAAGACTGTTTATTGGTTTATTTTTCATTTATTTCTAGAAAACCGTTGGTACGAGCTTATGATGATAACAGTACATGGTTCTGAATGGAAGACGTACAAATGCTCAAACAAAATAAGGCCACATTTAGCTCTGAACGTAATTATGACCAAACAAAGTCACTTCTAATGTTGCAATTTCCGAACTTTGTTGTAACGAACAACAAAGTTTAGTTTTTAGGCAGCTGAGACTGGATCTGCTACACGTGTGATTTGTTGTTGATGTCAATTAAATAAAACATTACAGCTATACAGAGTGTCAAATATTAACTGTGGGCCTTTATATGTAATCACAGCATTTACTACAAACTCAAAAAGCAGAATCCTGTAATCTGTCAATGTTTACAATGGGAACCCCCGTCAGTCAAGGGTTCAAAAGCCAAAACGAGACAAACTGCAGGTCTCTGTAAACATCGAAGCTAATTTGCTGACCTTTAGCTTGTTTTTAATTCTTCTTTAAGCGCTACAAAATGATACACTTCTTATTTTATACAGCAACGTAACTGCCAGCTTGATCCAAGAGCGAAGAAATTAATCATTATGGTTACATAATACAAAATATCCTTTTAAAATATTTAAAATATACTTTTATTTTATACATTATGCAGACTGGTTAACAATTTCAATGATAACAAAAATAAGTTTTCCGTGAAATGCCTTTTTTTTTAATAACATGGACGGCAAGATGACAGGGGCGGGCGAGGGAGCAAGCGAGCACACACATGCACAAACGCGCGCGCACACACACACACACATGCAGACAAACTCACACAAAAAATGCTCTTTTGTAAGTGAAATTTGGATAGATGAACTTCCTGTTTCCGAGACTTCCTACAGCCAGTGAGCTTCCGCGTTGGACAATATTGCTCAAGCTTTCATGCACTGTGATGTCATCAAGACGTGTCACATCTCTGTGATCCATTACACACCGTTTCTTTAAAGATTCTCGTTCCTATAATTAGCAAGACTGTTCCATAGCTATCACACATTACCATATAGTATCTTTCACCTAAACTAATTCAAATCGTTATATATCTAGATCTGATCTCTACTCTGCAACCACCTACGTTTAGCCATTAGAATTATCTGTACACATTGAGCTTGTTCATTGAAACCCTCGCGAGCAGTTATTGCTTCCTGAAGTTACCTGGAGGTTTAGGGCACAGACACAGAACTTTACAGTAGCTAACGTGTCACTGTGTTCTTATTTGGACCCTGTTATGAAAGTTACATCGCCTGAAAATAGTTCCCCATTTCGAAACCACGCCTGGGTGAAACCTGGGTCAAAAAACATCATTTAAGGTATTTGATATATCAGACAAACATTCAAAACATGATGCACATCTTAAGATATCAAACATTTTGGTGGTGTTTCCTAAGTAATTCTTTTTAGGCTTATCGTTACTGGTGTTTTCAGTAAGGCCACGCGACAGCTAAAAATTCTCTTTGAATCCAATCACAATAAAAATACGTTAACAAGGTGCTTTTCAAAGGCGATACATCAAATACTGAAACGCTTATTCAACCCAGGTCTCCGTTTGACCTGCTAGACATCTCTGATTTGAACCGACGGTACTGTACAAAGCTCTCTGCTCTCAGGTGCGTATGTTACAGTGTGCTGAACAGTTCTGGCGCTATGGGTTCAAATCAAGAGCGGAGCGGTTCCTGTGAACCGTTCATTGGAAAATAAAAACAGTTCATAGCCACTGAGCAGATTAGCTCAGACGACACAAACATGGTTAAAATAAATAAACAAATTAATAAAAAAAACAATTTAACAGTTTTCATAAGCTGTACCGCTTTCGGTAAATTAAAAATAAACACATACCAAAATGTAAAAAGCACTTACAAAACATTCATGTCTGCTGAAACAGAAACACACCAGACAGAGGGGGTGACCAGACCCCCCTTCAAAGCACTCCACAAGCGGACCACATGTTCCAACAGATGACAAGAGAGTTCCATGATGTTGACAGAGGCTAGACCAGAATAGGAGGTTAGGAGTAGAGGCTGCCCCACAAGCTAGTTTTTTGAGGGACTGATGAATTTATGGGGTATTATTGGGTGGATATTAAATGGATTAAGGTACTACTTGTATATAGGTATATAGGAGGTTATTTCACTGTGTTCTAACCAGCTAAAGCAACAAACTTGTCCAAGTTAATCGATAAAACAATAGTTTACTTGCAATTGTTACTTGCAAAATTGTTTAGTTGCACCTGATAGGTTTGATGTTTTGATTGGCTGAGATTGCATCACTTCCTGCAGCATGTTTGCTTTCAGTGACAATGGTGCAAAGATTATTTGCACAGGGAATTTGTTGTGTTAGCCAACTTAGAACACAGTGTTAGCGTGAAATGGTTGCAGTGAAGTTTAAGATGTCAGTGTCCCAGCTAACAGGAAACGTTCTCAGAATGTTGGCTAACGTTCTCTAAAAGTTCTCAAAGTTAACAAAAAACGTTCTTGTAGCAAACCTTTTATGTTATATATCATATCTTACGTTGTTAGTGGCACGTTTTAAAAATATTACAGAATTAGAAAACATCCTTATGACTAAGCAATAACGTTAATACAATAAAAAAATATGTTTGAAACGTTCCTAGAACATTTTTGTTACTTAATGGAAATGTTGGGGAAACGTTCTGACAACCTAAGAATGTTAGCTGGGGTGAGTTCAAACATAGTGACTGCTCAGTAATACGAGTCCAGTGTAAAAGGATTTATAATGGTTGACGTGTGTGTGTGAGACAAAGTGAATCACTTGTTGGCATAGCAATTACAAACTGCAGCACAAGATGTCGAATGCAGAGAGACAGGATGGTGTTCAAATGAATGAAGAGGACTTACACAAATAGCCATGTTGCCAGGTGTGCCCACAACATTGGTGCGCAGAGACAACACAGTCTGCAGGAGGGAGAAATGAATATGATGCGAGCTCTGACAAAACATTTGATCAGGCGAAGAAGGAACATGCAAACATGTGAGGGAGAGAATTGTTGGAGGTTGTGGAGTTGATTGTAGCTGGTTTTAAACTCCACTGATTGTTCGGTCATACCTTTCGAACAGTCTGTAGCTTCATACAAACGACAGAGATGTCGTTTTTTTGTGTGTCTCTGTGACACACTGTTCTTTCATTGCCGCTGAGTAATGCACCAATTGATGTTCAATAAACCGACCTTTACCAGTTTTGCTGGGGAAAAAAGGGTGACAACGGTGAGAACTGACAAAAAAAACAAGACATGACAACAGTAACGTGGGGGGGGGGCGGCTTTGTTGGGAACTTGCCTCCTTCTGGCAGTGGAACAGCAACACTTAGAAAGCCAGCAGAGCTGGAACAGGGTGGACGTGGAGTTGATACACAATGCTCTCGTCGGAGTAGAAGGCCATTTCAGATGTCTGGGTGTGGAGAGGTGTGGAGAAGTCTTCTGGATGTATGTGAGTGCATACATGAAAATGAGTATCTGTGTGTCTGTTTGCGTACGTTTATGCACGACATGTAAGAATGTATCTGTACCAGCGTTTCTCAAAAATTAGCATATTGAGATGCGTCTGCGTTTGTGTTTAACAATAAATGTGCGTGCGAGTCAATGTCTGAGGATGTTACAGTAGCACATGAGGATGAAGGCATTTAGCAGACAGCCAGGTCACAGTGCTGGAGGCTGGCCCTTCATTGGATGACCTCTGACCTCTAGGGTTCAGCTACGACCTCTCTGCCTGGCTGGGCTCTGATGATGAAAACAGACCAGAAAACATCATATAATAACAGAAAATGTATTCTAATTAAAATACAGACAAATGGTTTATTAGTCTTAAAGGTGCACTTAAAGAAAACACATAAACGTTAGAATGAGATGGTATAATTGATTAAATTGCATTTAGGGTCAAGTGTTGCAGGTAACTTTGAAAGCAGGGCTCCATCTGCTGGCCTTACAGCACTTACACAAGCAGTAAACTGGGCCTGCATAAACAAGTTCTGTGGGAAGCTCAGCAAGTAGGACATCCGATCATTGCATTTGGACCGAATGGTCCTGCGCCCTCCACAGACAATATAAATATATTTAAATATATTTAGACCACTAAAGGATTGCTGTCAGAATGTGAAAAGACTTTCAACCAGCATAACAAAAAATGTTTCTGAAAAAATAAAGGAAGTTTAAAGGAAGATTAAAGGAAGATATTTTATGCAAGTTAAAGGTAGGGCTGGTAAACCAATGGTAACCATTTATGTACATGTCAACTCTGCATCAGAAATGATAATAATAATCAAAAGTAAATTTTTTACAAAACAACATCAAAACACAGTGCCTCCAGAAAGCTGTGCTGACCCCTAACCAATGCCTATTTGACTGAAATGTAACTTGTAACTTGTAAGTTCATTCTTTATCAGCCATGTTTTACAGTAAAAACTGTTACAAATTTTAAGTTAATCAGAAGACACTTATACACTTGGGATCTATCTGTTTCATCAATTTAATTTAGCAAATTAGTGAATTAACCTTAACAACTTGTACATGTAGCCTTATATTACCATGAAGACTATATTGCATAAAAACTAAACAGCACAATTCATTTTAAAGAAAAGGCAAGAGGCAAGACCACCTTTCTACACTACACAAATGACACTATTAAACACCATCCACAATACATAAACGGTGCTTTAACTTTTTTCTTACCTTGTAGAGTTGTCTGATCATTTGTAGATTCTTTAGGTTCATTGATAACAGCAGGAAGGGCATCTTCCTTTGTGATGTTTGAAGGTTCCTGTTGCGCAAGAAGGGAGTCTTCCTCATTCCCAAACTCTCCCCACCTTGCCACACCATGCAGCCCATCCCAAGAGTCTGAGCTACGGAGGCTCAGGCGTCTCATTCGTGAGAGTGTGTCCACCTCCCTCATGCGGGCAAGCCTCTCCTCTGAGCCATGCCCGGGTGGGGCTACAAAAAGAGCCTCTATTCTTTGGGAAAGTCCACGGCTCCGTCTATCTAAACTTGAACCCTTACTTTCATCTGGACCTTGACCCTGCACCTTATCGTTGCCTTCACTGGCAGAATCTTGTTTATGCTGCACTTTATCCGTTCTAGAGGCTGGACTACTATGATCTTCACTAAGGCTAAGCATTTTCTCTTTTGTGTCTAAAGCCCCATTTTTGTCACCAGCTTCTTTATTACTATCCAACTCGCAGTCTGAATCATCTGTGCCCCGCCTGTCTATACCACACCCACGCCAACCCCCTAGACCACGTTTTTCACCGCCTCCTTCCTGACTATCACTGTCTAAACCCCACTCCTCCCCCTCAATACCCCATCGTTCAGCATCAAGAGACCGCCTCTCTTTGGACCAGAACCCACCTTGGCCTAAACTCTCACCCTCCCATCCCCCTTTCTCCCAATCCAAGCCTAGAGACAATCTACGATTAGTGTCAGGTAACACAGATAGGGGAAGGTGCTCTGGTGGAAATTCAGGTCGTAACTCTGGATCCAGGCCTGAATGGGTCCACATAGCAGCCTTATTTGCCCTCAAAGTCACAACTGGTTCTTTCTTTGCCTCTGTGATGTCACTGGTCTTTTGTTCTGTTTCTTCAGTCTTGGGATCTTTCTGATCACATTTCACTTGCTCTGTTTGTGTTTCCTCCTTAGAGGTGTCCTCTGCTCCAATTTCCTCCATCTTTTTAGGGTGCTGACTTTCAAGTGTCTCAGTTTGCACCGTTTCTTTCTCTTGTACTTCTGAATATTTCAGCTCAGCAGTTGCAAGATCATCTTTCACATTAGTCTCTAAAACTTTGCCTGCTTCATTCTCAACTGACTCACTGCCAAGAATGTCTTTATCACCATTAACTTCTTTTGATTCATCATGGTCTTCTGCTGAACTCTCTCCTGTAATCAGAGTAGCAATATGCTTCTCAGCTAATGATAGCTGCATCTGCCAGTCAGCAGGTACTTCTGGATTAGCCTCTAAACCTGCTTTGTCTCCGACAGGCTTTCCAGTTGCAATGCTACAAAGTACATCCCTATTACTAAGGAATTTGTTAGACTGACTTGCTACCCTCCTAAAGCCCAAGCTTCTTTCTTCTCTGAATAAAGAGAGTGGCTCCTGTCTCACCTCTAATGCTGAAGAACAACATGGCTGCTCTGAATCTATGGGAGGCCTACCAGGTATGGGGACATGCTGAGGGGTTTCAATGCTCATGGCACTTCCTGGTTTGGATTTAACAGAAGCTCGGCTAACAGCTCCAGATTCACGGGCCATTTGGAGAGTTTGACAGATGTGCTCATAGTCTGGGGGACTGGTTAGAGTGGAGGCATCTTGCATGGGCTGTTTTTCTGCCCATGGGATCTCAGCTCCCATGGAAGAGGTTGAGGATGTATGTGCAGCCATATCATCATCTCTTTGGGTCTCTTTGGAGGCTATCATTTCCAGTTTCACTGATCTGCAGGCTTTGCGTTGTGTTATCTGGGACATAACTGTCTTGTAATCCCTGAAACCTGGTTCTGGGGGGGGAGGAGCAGGACAAATCTCCTCTCTCAGCTGTTTGCTGAAGCTTACACTCTTCCCAGTTGATGGTCGGGAAAAGGCACTCTTCACCTCCCTGTACTCTGGGTCACTTCCAGGCACCAAGCTGGAGCGAAGTGTGGTTGCAGGAATTCCAAGTGGATCTGTAGATAGCCTGGATTTGATACGGTCAGGGATTTGCATGGAGGAGCGGTTGGGAGGGTTAGGAAGGTTATTGCTGGCAGTGCTGAGCTCCATTATATCTTTGTAGGCCTCATTAAGATCCTCAATGCACTGGTCCACACTAGGCTGCTTACTGGCTTGGTCTTGCACTTCTTTATTTATGGTCTCAAGCTCCTCAATGGCATCCCAGGGTCGTCGGCTCACTGGCTTCAGCAAGAACTGACCAAATGCCTCTGGGTTTGGGCCTGTGGCTGACTTTGCACCTTCTGTCTGTTCTGATGATGGGGACTGAGGCGGGGGCTGTGTTGGTGGGGGAGGTGGAGGTTGAGATGGAGGCTGGGTTGGAGGTGGCGGAGGAGGGTGTGGTGGGGGATGTAAGGGAGGTCTGTGAGAACCTGTGCTCTTGGAAAAGGTACCTGTCCGTGAAAAGGCGCTATTGCTGGATGGTTTTAGGCTTTTCTGTCCTTTCATAGGATACCCATAAGGAGTGCTGGGGTCAGGAGCTCCTGAAGCTGGTGGAGCTGCTGTAGCTGGTGGAACTGATGAAATCGATGAAATTGATGAAGCTGATGGAGCCCCAAGGGGCCCTGGGGCAGCCCCTGGAGCCACCGTTGTACTCTCAGCAGGAGCTGGTACATCTGGGGCGGCAGGAGCATCTTGTGCTTCTGTGTTTGTAGGAACTGGGTTTGCATTACTCTTTGTGGGCTCAGGACTTGTCTGGGTCTCCTGATCACGGTATTGGTCACCAGGCCAAGACCCAGAATACCGTCTGAGCTCATCATGTGGATTTGGTTTAATGATCCTGGAGCGTGAACTTCTTCTGCGATGAGCTCTCCTTGTGGCTATGCTACTGCACCCACTGCCTAGTGTGAGTGCTTGTAGCTCCAAATCAGTAGAGGTGGTGGATGTGCTTTTGAGGCTTTGGTTTGGCAGGGAGCCGAGAGTGTTGCTGTTCTCACTGGAGGAGCTTGGTGGAGGAGGAGGAGGAATTGGGGGAGAATCTGGTTCTTTCTCTTCATTGTTGTTTTGATCTCTAGATTTTGCACTGGACTGCGAAAGTGGCACAGACACGAGGCAGAAAATAGTTTCACTTAGTTTCTTTTTCACACTCTTTTTCTCTGGTTCTTGGACTGGTTCTGCCTTTACTGTTGAAACACTCTCAGAGGAACCTTTATCCATGGATTTGTCAGCTTTTCCTGACTTGTCAGACTTCTCAGCTTTTATCTGGTCTATATTGCCATCTGCTTTTGCCTGCTTGTCAGCTTTATTCAACTTGTCACCAAATTTTTCTGATTTACTCTGTTTTTCTAACATTTTATCTGCTTTAAGTTGCTTTTCTAGAATTCTGTCGATCTTCAGGTGTTTTTCTAGAAGTCTTTCAGCTTTACTTTGCCTGTCTGAAATTCTCTCTGTTTTTACAGGTTTTTCTGGCATTTTCTCTACTTTGATTTCAGGCTTAATTTGTTTGTCTGTATATCTGTCAGCCTTGACTTGATCTGGGTTTTTGTCCACTTGTATATGGTCAGTTAACCTTTCCACTTTTATTTGTTTGTCTGTAAATCTGTCTGATTTGATTTGATCTGTTGGCTTTTCCAGTTTGATCTGTTCTGTAACTCGCTCTGTTTTCACTTGCTCTGTTCCTTTGAATTGGTCTGTTCTTATCTGTTCTCCACCTCTTTCTACTTTGACCTGCTCTGTTATTTTCTCAACCTTGATCTGGTCTGCAACTCTGTCTGCTTTATTCTGCTGGTCTGTCCCTCTGTCATTTTTAATGATTGGCTGCAGGGGTCTGGCCTGAAAGGCTGCGGGGTACTTTGAACAGCTCTGATCAGGTGCTACAGTGTCACTGCCTTTGTTCATCCCTTTGTGCCAGCGGTTAGCATTCTCCTGCTCAGTAAGAGGCGGTTTGTTAGTGTCCGTGCTAAGACTCTGTCCCTGGGATGGGAGAAAGGCACTATCATATGTGGATTGTCCTAAAGATGCAGCGCAGGGAAGCTCTTTGTTGACGTGTCGGATCTTGTCCGCGTCTGTGAGGGAGTTTCCACAGGGCCCCCCTGAGACGTGCCTGATACGTGGGTCATCAACAGGGACAAACTGGACAAGTCCCGGACGGCTTGGTACAACAGGCCCTGGATGCACAGGCCTTCTCGGAACTACTGCCATGCTTCGGTCCTCACGGCGTTCCGACCACGACAATCCTGAAGCCCTGGAAAACCACTGGCCCATCTCTGCACTTACAGGCTCACGCTTCCATCGAACAAGTGCAGAGTCTGCTCTATAGTTTTGTCCACTCCTGGGTGGCAAAAATCTCCTGTAAGAGGGAGGTGGGATGTAACCAGGTGGCTCCATGCCAGTCAGTTCATGGTAAAACAGATCTGCCCTATACGCTTCTGGTCTCAGAAGTTCTGCACTTTGGGAGTAACAAATGGACCTGTCTCGAAGCAGTTCTGAGCTCTGAGAGTAACAAAGTGATCGGTCCCTTAGCAGGTCAGCACTGTGCGAGTGGGTGAAAAAGCGATCTCGCAGCAGTTCTGCACTTTGTGAATGACTGAAAAATCGGTCTCTTAGTGGTTCAGCACTTTGAGAGTGGCTCATCAGGCGGTCTCTGAGTGGTTCTGCACTCTGTGAAAAGCAAATGGACCGATCTCTCAGAGGTTCAGCGGTCTGAGAATAACAACCAGACCTGTCTCTGAGCGGTTCAAAACTCTGAGTGAAGCACACTGAGCGGTCTCTGGGTTTGGAGACAGGTTCAGATGACAGAGTTTCCCAGCTCCCCCTGTTTTGCTGGTGAGTCTCATAAGACGGAGGTTTGACGGGGCGGCTGAACCGTGGCTTTGGTACAACTGCAGCAGGGCCATGACTTTGTGTCTGACCACTCCACCTCTCCCCTGCTGGCCATTCGCTGTGGTATCTACCATATGGAGCAGAGCTGCTGCTTCTTTGTGCAGGGGGCTGATTGGGGGCACCAGTTTGAGGCAGTTCTCCATAGTGTGGATCCTCAGGGGAAAGGACTCGAGGGAGTGACTGGGACTTGGCTCGCACTGTGGCAGACACACTGCCCTCCGCTGGCCGAAGGCGGTGTTGCTGCTCCTGAGACCAATGTTCAGCCTCACCATCTGACAGCTGCCGGCCCAAGCCCACTGCAGGGCGCCATTCCTCTGTACCGAGGCTCTGGCATTTCCGCTCCCCAGTAACACGCAGAGTCTCTGGTCCGGAGTCTATTGGTTCCCGTATCCACGGTCCCTCTTCCCACCGTGCCATTGGCCTCTCGGCTCTCAGCTCCTCAACAGCTAGCACTGGGCCTCGCCACAATCCTCCAGACACTCTAAGCTCCCTGGGATCAGCATAGTCCAAAAGAGCACTAAAGTCCTGTGCTCTCCTTCTCCAGAATGAAATCTCTCTCTCATCTGCATGTTCAGAGAACGTCAGGCTGGGAGCATCATAGAACCTAGCAACAGAGACAAATATAGATCATTCATAAAAGCAGACCTTGTATTGCTGCATGTAAAAACTGCAATCCACAACTTCAGAATGTTTGTTTTTTAAAGAAGCATTTGTTGTTCAATTATCCCTGATGTTCCTCTATGGACATCAGTAATAATGGAACGACGATAGCTTTTTCATGTTTGAAAACTCATTTTCTGTGGTACTTTTTTGGAAGGTTTAAAGGAACACCCAACTGTTTTAAATTACAGATATTAAGACAATAAATGACATATACAGTATAGAAAAGTGCTAAATTTAAAGGAACACTTACTGTATTTTGGACAGTATTTTCTCAAAATTCACACAACATACTGTAAAATACTGTAAAAATACTTGCATACTGCAACTCTGGGGAGCTCCTCAGATCACTATAATATTTGTACCCTAACTGTTCTTTCTAGATTTCACGAAAACAGCAATCAACATTTCAGCATGTGAATTGTTGTTAAATGCTGCATCGTATTAAAAAGTCTGGATACAGACACTTTATGTCACTTAGACGTGGCTTCTATCTAATGTAGAAACTAAATTTAACTATAATATAATTGACTCATAATGCCGTGAGGGAATGCGGGGGCGTCCCCAAGCCAGTGGTGCATTATTCATTGACTTAAAAAACACAAGAAATTTCAAAACACAAGGCTAATAAATAATTCATAATAATCTCAAAATCAGCAAATATCAGATATACTGGTCTACTGGTTTCCATTAGTGAACTGAAACTAACTCAAACATGAAACATTTAGGGTCTCCTTTTGACACTGGGGTCTTAGGTGCAGAGCTATGTGGCAAAGGACAGAAGAGTTAGCATTGAGAAAGCATTTTCGAAAGCACATGCAAAACATGTCGAAATTGCATGTGAAATGAATGGGTTGGGTGATTTAATTTTCTGCTGTAAATCTAGGTTTAGGACATGCACTTTAAAAACACCTTGGCGTGGATGCACAGGCCGACATTGAGAATAGACACAGTTCTCAGACATCTAAAGCTTATTAAGAGTTATGCATTTTCTGCAAAAATAGCTTATTATAAAAACTGCAGTACGTTTCAGTACAAATAATTGCATGAGACAGAGTGCACACTCACAACGCAGCCCTGCGTTTAAAGAGGGTACAAAAATAGTGTACTTAAGCCCTGACAACATGCTACTAGTGCTGCACAATATATGGAAATTATCGAAATATTGCTACGGCGCATATCGCAATATGCATATGGCAATTGTTTGCAATAACTAAATGAATTTAATACTATGTATAGATACAGTTTAAGGTTGATGCTGATAGCAGAAAGACCAGGTATGTGAATGTTATTTGGGAGAACAGACAGTGTCTGCATGAGCGCGTACACATGCTCTGATGTAGGCAAGACAATGAAGAAGTCGTGGCGCTCTCATAGCACACTAATCTAAGAAGATGAGTCAGCCTGAAGCACCCGCAGAAACAACAGATTTTTTTAATGTACCGCAACAGTGAAACATTCCTGTTTACTTTCAGAAGTTGTAGTGATGCTTTCTCTCTTGCAAAAAGAATGTGATGCATATATTGGTTATATAATTTTCATATATTTCATACATATATATAAAAGTTTTGGATAAAAGCGTCTGCCAAACGGACAAATGTCATATATACATACATACATACAGTATAGTTAGACCCCTTTCTGTACTGATTGCCGTCAGGATGTAAAGAGACTTTCAACAAGCGCAACAAAAATGTTTTTGGAAAACAAAAATCCTATCCTATCCTCAAATAGTTTTTTATAAACGTTATAAACATTAAAGAATCGTATATCACATTATTTGGCGAGTTACTGCACATTGCATTGCATATTTTCCTCCTATATCGTGCAGCCCTACACGCTAACAAATCTTTATCACGTGACCCTCATAACACGTGACCCTCATAACACGTGACCCTCATAACACGTGACCCTCATAACACGTGACCCTCATAACATGTGACCCTCATGACATGTGACCCTCATGACATGATACCCTCATGACACGTGACCCTCATGACATGATACCCTCATGACACGTGACCCTCATAACATGAGACCCTCATAACATGAGACCCTCATAACACGTGACCCTCATAACATGTGACCCTCATAACATGAGACCCTCATAACATGTGACCCTCATAACATGAGACCCTCATAACATGTGACCCTCATAACATGTGACCCTCACGACACTTACCCACTGTCTGTAGCCAGAGAATCACCCAGAGATTGTAAGTCACCGAGGAACGCAACAGGAACCTCCAGTCTCCTCTGGATTCTTTCATGGCCCTCGTTAATGTTGTTGTTGTTTTCCGGATAGGCCTTTACCGGCGCTGGTCTGTACCCCCCAGTGCCCGCTTCTGTCCTGCCGTCCGCTCCTCCCTCCGCCGTCCCGAATCCATTCAGCACACCACCCGCACCACCCGCAGCACCACCCGCAGGCCGGTTCTCTATGTTGTCACGACGACATTCGTTGTTTCGATTGTCAAAAGGCGCAGAGGAAGCGGATGAGGCAGGGCCACTCCTGGGCAGTTTGTATCCATGAGAGATCAGCAGGTCCTCCACACTGTACATGGTTGGGTGTGTGTGTGTGTGTGTGTGGACAGTGTTGGAAAGGGAGGCTAAAGGCGTGTGTGTGTGTGTGTGTGTGTGTGGCCTATGGGCAGTGCTGGTGCAGCAGGCAGGGACACAGCTGCTCAGCAGAGGCCATCACTGGAGAGAGAGAGAGGGACAGAGAGAACATTACACTCACTCTAAAACAATAACCATCTGCTCTGCAGAGTCTCACCATCTTCTTGTTGGGGCACATGAAAGTTTAAATCTACTTACAGCATTTATTCTTTGGCTTCTATGTGACCACACCCTGTCAGCAAATGATACAAGCAACAAACAAGTTGTGTTCAGAAGAAACCTCAAAGAATAAGCGCAACTTCTGTCATTTTTTTTATTTTAATATAAGTAGTAATCATTTATGCATCAAAAGGGCGGTTTTGTTATTTTAGAAAGAATTGTAACTTCAAACAAACAGTCATTCAATAAAAATGGTTAATGTAATACATATAAAAAAACAGTAAAAAATATTTCTGAGCACAAGGAAGAATGAAGCGTGATCATTTTATTAGCACACATCAATATAAGCAAACACACACATCTGAACGGATTCATCAGAACGGACATTAAAATGAATCACGCTTACTCGAGCCAAACAGTGTTCCTGCTACTACAGTTTAAAGATAAAGTGCTGTTTCTTATTTTTGCACTACTAGACGCACCAGATGGATTGTAAAACCGAATGACAAACACTCCCCCGACCGCCAGCGATCAGACAAACTCATAATCTGGGCCAAACTGGCCACTGGTTAGGCAGAAACTGACACGTTAGGCTGGGCCACATGACCACTGTTTAAATTTTCTGAGGAATAACACTATTAACACATATTAAAGCAGCTGTTTTAATGCAGGAAGGACTGCTTCCTTACACACTAAATGGCCAAATAAAAAAAAAATTAAGATTTTTGAGACAACTTGCAAAAAACAAAATCATCACAAAGTTAATGTGAATTTTCAGAATATTCTACATTCATTCATCCTATCACAATTTGTACTGTATTTCCTAGTAAAACAAAATATTCTAAAAACAAACATTCAATTGGGAAAAGAAACAACAGCAAACCAAAAACTTTAAACCATACGCAACAGCGCTTTGATACGGCAAAACAAGCACCTAAACTTTTAGAGATAATGTTTAACAACAAACGTGTATGTTTAATAGACAATACTTAAGATTAAGATTATTATTAAGATTATGTTTAATAGACAATACTTAAGATTAAAAACATATCTACCTAAAACATACCTAAAACATTGGACTTTGGACATTTAGAAATTCATTTTTAAAAAATCATAATGAAAACACTTCATTTGCTTTATTGAGAAAGCAAAGCCTTTGTCTCCATGGTGATTTAGCAGTAATAGCAGTAACACTTTGACCCCTACCGTGACCTTTACTTGACCTTGAACCATGCTTAAAGGAAAGCCGGGTCAATGACCTTGACTTATACTCTGTAGAAGCTCTGTGCATGTTTATGCACGAGTGTGTGTGTGTGTGCCTGCCTTAACCCAGGCTTGTTTTAATCTGAGGAATACTCAGATTTGATGAGTGGGATGGGTCAGGCTGAACTTACAGTGCGACGTACAGCTACGCTATTGGCTTTAACTAGAACAGATGTCTGTTTAACATCCCGGCACTTTTCATAGTCAACACACACACACACGCACCTGACCTCTGCGTGACCTCTGTCAAAAACATATGCACGTTTGTCTGCGCTTACAGTGAGACGCCAGATTAAACAATGTGTCATTAATAATGTCCAACGAAACTTTCTGCACAAAATAACATAAAATAAACATCACTTGCTGTCGATTTGCTCATGCGTGTGTTGTGGGTGTCTGTGTGTGTCTGATCATCTTATTTTAAGCTGCGGACCTTATACGTCAGATACTTTAATAACCAACATACATTTCTCAGTGATGAAATTACAGCAAGCTTGAAAATACATTTCCCAGGCCAGCTATAACTGCGATTGGTGTGCTATAGGAGTGACATCATCACCGTGAGCAGCCAATCACAATCATTTAAATGTGACCACACATTTAGCTGTAATCACTGCCAACTACAATCTGGACTAAAATGAGGCTAAACAGAATATAAACACACACACACACACACACACACAAATGCTGATGGCTACACAGTTCTCTCCTCTAACTGCCTATGATACAGTTAAAACTAACTAGCCACCTCCAGAACTGCATTGTAAACAGTATGGCTATGAAAGCAGGTATCACAACACTGTGATTGTTTTAGGTCAGGAGCATCTCCTCCATATTCAGTGGGAAAGATCAGGGAAGAGCTCCAGCAGCAGTCAAAAGTGTGATCTGACCATGACAACAGTTGTCAATGCTAGCACATCGGTGTTGCTGGGTAGAAAAGGGGGTGTTGCTGCCTCATGTTGATTGAATATCAGAGAGCTACAGCATCACCACTGGAATGGAGGTGCATAATTACAACAGCTGACTGTATGCCACAGGAGAGCATCCCAAAATTACTGATATGACAAAATTCATCAGATCGAGGGCACAATCCCTCCATTCTGAGGTCTTGTGTCATACTGATACATCAATTTATTCCCCACAAACGGACATTACGTACAGATACATGCAACTAAATCCTTTTTTTCCGCTAGATAACGACTTGATTTAACATTTCTCATTAAAGGAACTGCGAGTGAACTGAAAGTGATGCTATATTTAAAGCTAGCGTGACAATTCTTTATGCAGCATACGCATATTGTCTTTAAATAGGTGACATGACGACGCAAATACCCCTCCATCACATTTTAAAATCATGCCTACAACATAAAGACGGGCTAAAGCTTACACACTTAGTTTAACATCTTGTCACAATGTTGTGATATGAAAATTATTTCTCTTAAAATTTATTACAAATATATTTATACATTATAGTTTTATAATTGTGTATTCTACAATAGTCTCATCTGTGATACATCTGTGAGACAAGTTGACTGAGCTTTTAAAGAGAGATCTCTGAGCAATCAAATTTTCCTCTGCACACACACACACACACACACACACACACACTCCTCTAATACACTAAGGGCCAGGCCCTGTTCCAATCTCTTGTGTAGACCAGACAGGTAGCTTCCGTCAGCATACAATCAGGTGAGAAAATCAATCACTCCTCCATCACTTTTACACAGAACAACATTAAAAAAGGGGGCGATCAGTGACTATGAAAACAGCACCATGTGAATGAATAAAGAACTTAGCGGAGAGGAGGTGCGACAGAAGTGGGGTGCAACGGGTAAAACAGAGTAACACCCAAACGCATAAACCCTTTCCCCCTATGCGAGCCGATATTAATATTTGAGCAAGTGGAGCAACTCAAATGCAGTTTTTACCTCGCACTCATTTCATTTCGCCAAAGATCTCCACTGCGCCACAAACACGCGCAGCTCCGCACTGCAAGGTGCGTACAGGCGCGTTATGTGACCTACACCATCAGCAGCATCAGCAACACAAACGTGCTATGCTGGCAAAGCCATACTGCAGTGTGTGCCACAGTACCATCAGACAGGCCGCTGAAGAACGAGCTTTAAAAAGTCAGCGAACGACGCGCCCTGCCCGTGCCAAACAGCGCACGCATAAGCAACGCAACGCCGCAGGGGCAGAAAGCACATTGCAGAAAGTAAGCGCAGAAATACAGTGTGCGAACAGACCTGTCATAATCCCCCTGCGTTTTTTACCTCTTCCTTCCATAGCAACATAAACACGTAAACGGCCTAGACCCGCATCTTAAACCCGGTGCTCGGAAAACGCAAGACGGGTTTATTTTCCAGCACCGTTTGCAGATGCGTCTCTTGCTCGAGTGTGTTTATCAAGAAGCGCTTCGACTTCGGGCAGAACACACATACACCGCTCCTTAGGAAAATGCGTGCATGCATAGACTGGTTGCGGATGCATATATTCGCTCGCATCCGAGCCGCGCAACGCTCGCATGTCTTTTCGATTCACACGCCTTACCTGGTGCTTGTTTGGCGCGGCCGTCGCAGTTCGCCTGCGCCCAGCGTCAGAGGCTGCCTTCAGCTGAGCATGCCTACAGCAGCGGGCCGGTAACAACGCGGACTCTCCTCCTCACCGAGCGGAAGGAGGGGAAAAAACAGCGTTCGCCAAATGGTTTCTCCCAAAGTGTGCGCGAAGTTTATTTCCCCGTGCCGTTCGCTCTCGCGCTCTCCTAATCGAAGCGTTGACGTCAAACACGCGTGAAATTGCCGCTCGCTTTGACGTTTAGCGGAGCTCTGGACGCGAGCGCCGACGCGGAGCCTTCCATGGTGTCGAGTGTGCTCTGATGTCAGGATCCCTCGCTCCAGACTCCACTGCGAGCTGCTCCGTGCGTTCTGAGTGTAAATATCCGTTCTCGGAAACAAGGGCTCCGGTTAAAACCTAGAAGTGTTTTGCCTATTAAAA